>JAJJMB010009041.1:2519661-2804304 GCA_023531105.1 Papaver atlanticum | reverse complement strand
TTAGAATGGGATTCCAACTCAGCACCTTTTGAGATTTTGAGAAGAGTTGCTCTTTGGAGAGCACAATACGATGAAAGTTGTAAGATGTGTTCGGGGGGAGTTATTGTCTATCGTTTTCCTCTATGGTAGAATCGATCGGGGAGGCCTGAGAGCCGGTGGTTTACCCTGTGGCGGATGTCAGCAGTTCAAGTCCGCTTATCTCCAGCTCGTGAACTTAGCGGATACAAAGGTATATAAGAACACCCAATTTATCCGATTCGGCAGTTTGATCTATGATTCTTCTAACGAACAGGAAAAACCATTCGTATAAAAGAAAAAACCGGTTCTTATAAATTGCTATATCTTATGTATTTGATTTAATGGACCTGTTCATTGCAGCTTGATTGTGTACGATAATTAATGGTTCTCGTATTCTTTTATCAGTTGGTGTTGTTTGTTCAGTTCGTCAAAAACTCAGTTATCAAAATTGCGTTAAGCTGAATTTGAATCGAATTTATTTTGTATCCCCAAACTCAGATAAAACTCGGTTAAAAACCGTAACCGTCTGAGCCAACTCAGACCAGTTTAATACCGAACCGAGTCTGGAACAGTTCGGTTTGAGAACCAATCAATATACGGGTCGGTCGACGGTTTGACATGAAAATCGGACCGACAGACCGTGGTGCAGCCCTAAAAAAGACCCCTCTTTCTTTAGGGTGTGAGTAAAAGCTAGGTCTTTGAAGTAAAAACTAAACCAAAACCCCTTTTCTTCCGCAGAGTAAGAAGAACGTATAGCAATTATTCCTTTATGTCTCCATCACCTCCATCTGGAATTTTATCTCTGATGATGATCTTGAATTTTTCTAACCTAAGTTTCTTGACTGTTAAAGATTTATATATTGCCTCTGATGATGATCACCAAATAACTTTCGTTCTTCCAAGGTTTAGAAATCTATTTGTATGTATTGATAGTTTATAATAAATCAATATAATTATCTTTTTAGTTTTAGTATTAGTGTATCTTTCTTGTCTCTGAGGATGATCAAAACAAACTTTCGTTCTTCCGAGGTTTTATTAATCTATGCGGAAAGAAATGGAGACCTGAACTGAAGAGATTTAAAGATTGACTAGTGTTTTGCATCTTTATTTCATTTTAAGTCTAATCATATTTAGGCATCTCTTAATTGTTGGTCTCTGTCATGTTAAGATACTGAGTGACGAGTATTCTGGAGGCCTAAGCTAGGAATTTATTATGTGGTAGTTGCAGTAATCTACTTGTGGGCACTGCTCACAGTGAGAGCATTGGTTAATGGTAATATGTTAAGATACTGAGTGACCAGTAGAAATTCAGGCTGCCCCCTTGCGAATTAAAAAACAATGGTGAGGAGGGTGTTGTTCTACTCGGAAATGCATGTGTATTTGAGATCATTTTTTGCTCGATTTCAACTGTGATAGTTAATAAGATTTCATTTTTACAACAAGGGTTTTTGAAATGGATGCTAATCGCACCACTACTGACCTTTAAGACTCTTCTGGACCTCTCTCTTCTTGATTTTGCATGTTAATGAATTAGAATCTAATGTTTTTCTCTTTCTGCCTGAGATTCCAAAGAGAGTCTACTGTGTGGTGTTTTTTAAATTCTTATTGATTTTAGTTTGTTCTGTATTCTTCGTTTTTGATAAATTGTATTCTTTTTTGATTTTCTAATTTTTATGGCTTTCTTTAGATGATTCTGGATATTTTTTTAAGGTTCTAGTTAAATCTTATATGTTGTTACTGATTTGGTGTTTTTTTTAAACTAATTTAATGGTATGTGATTATTCTTTTCAGGTAAGATTCGGGGTTTATGTGTATCATCAGCATCAACAACTCAGGAGGGGATTATCTTATATTGGTGAGTTTCTGTTTTTTTCCCCTGCTTAACTTTTTTTTGATTCATTTTACAGTTTGAGTGGGGTTGATTTTTTTGTTTAGTTTCTGCATTTGTTTGTTTTATATGATTTTGTATGCTTAGAAACATGTTTAGTCAATTTTGATAATTTTTACAAAACAATATTACTATGAAATCCTACATTTGTTATTGAACTGTGAATAATTTTGAATGCCATAAAGGGTTTTATAAAGATTGAAAATGCTATGCAGCTACCAATTTTGAGTTTTGTCAGAACAGAAAAACTAAGCCTTGTACCGACTTCATGAACCAGCCTATAACTTGTTTGAAAAATTGACTCAGTGAACTAATACTTCTCTTTTACGCCACTTATGAATTTCTCCCATTCTTTCTTGTTTTGTCATTTTTCTTGCATCTCTAATATGCTAACCTAGTATTTTTGTCTTACTGCACCAGCTGACAATGTTAAAGACCCATGTTTACAAAATTCTACAGTACCTGAAATGGTCTGCCATATGAATTAGATTCATTTCATACCATTTGTTTGGCTTGAGTCATTTGTATTAATTTGGATACTTGTTTGCCTTTTACTTCATTGATTAATTGATAACCTCTCGGCATCTAGGACTAACTTGCCTTTATAAAAATTTCAGTTTGTGACAGTGCGAGTAGTTGCCCTGTTTTAAGTTAGACTTATATTAAGTGATCATTCTTTCGTAGATATGCTTTTATTGATAATCTTGTTAGCTTCCCATGGCTAATATATTAGACTTCCTTTGCAGCATATTGGTTGGTGTTTTTTTTTTACAGAGCTTTTGAATCCCCTTTGTTGTCAGATATCTATGTACTGCAGACATATTCATTTAGGTGTCGTTAAGTGCTTGTTTGATTTTTGAAACTCTTGAACTTGGTTAATTTTGCTGCGTTGGATCATGCTATAAAATGCATATGTTTTCTCTACTGTTTTAGCATATTTGCTCTCTCTATATTATGCACTTCAATTAAGTACCCTAAAGTCGTTTCTAAACTGTGTTTCTTCACTATACTAGCAAGCCTTTTTTTATATCTTACTCCATTCCTATTTTGGATTTCTAAGTTTGCACCTATAATAAACAATAGATGTCAGTCAAGTCTTATATCTTACTCCATTCCTATTTTGCATTTCTAAGTTTGCACCTGTAACAAACAATAGATGTCAGTCAAGTCTTGTATTCTAGAACTTTGTACTCAACATGTGGCACGAACTGCGTATAGTTTAGTCTACTGTATTCTATGTACTTTACGTCTTATACCTTAACATGAATTTACTACGTCACCATGGGTATTATCCTAAGTTTTTAATTTCCAGTAGCTGGAAGTCATTTTGTTTGGAACTTCATAGTCTACAATAAAGGTATAATGATAAAAATTTGTTTGAAAATTGGATTTACTTCGATATGTACTGGCATTTTATTTTTATGTTTTACCACTTGAAGGGAATTCTTCTTGTATATCTCTGTTCATTTTTTTTTTAAATCTTCTTATGAGTATTGACGTCATTAATTGCTCATTTTACGTTTTGGAAATATTGGACTCACTTAAACAAGTTCTATTGGATTTTTTTATGGACAAGCATGTACTCATTGTTCCACTGTATAAACTCAGGCTCTTTAACTATTTTCTTTTTGTATAAATCTTTTCTGTTTATATATCGTTTTACGAGTCGAGTAACGCGACAGGGGTTTCACGTTGCTAATGTCTTAGAATCTAGATATGGTTATGAATAGTCTCACAATTGTGTAGACTTATTTAATCTCATTATGTATTTATATGAAAACAAAATACAAGGAAGTGAAGAAGGATTCAATCCTAATCTAAACAATAAAGTCGAGAATACAGGATGGTTACAATTTGTTACAACAACTAAAAGTACATAAGACCCGGACTTATAAACAGACTACACAGCTGAAGACTTGTGCCTGGTGGTGACTGGTGATATGTGGTGACTGCACAGCTGTGGTACTACGTATACACTTCCAATACCCCCCCTCAAGTTGGAGCGGGAGGATCGTGAGGCCGAACGCCCAACTTGCTGACAAGACGTCTAAATTGGTCCACTCCAAGTGGCTTGGTGAACAGCTAATTGAGCTGCCGATGGAATATGAGTTGGTTTGATGAGACCAGATAGAAGTTTTTCTCGGACAAAATAACAATCAATTTCGATATGTTTAGTTCGTTTGTGAAAAACTGGATTTTCAGAGATGTGAATAGCAGCCTGGTTGTCACAATAGACTGGAATTGGCTTCGGAATGGTAACACGAAGATCAGTGAACAAATAATGCAACCATTGCAGTTCAGAAGTTAGCCTTGCTAGAGCGCGGTGCTCTGCCTCAGCAGAAGATAATGAGATCGTTGGTATCTTCCTTGTAGATCCTAGGAACCCTATTTTTTTCATCTTCGACGGAGGACAAGGCATCAACTCAGCTTGCTGCCCTGCGATCAACATGAAAAAAAATAACCATTTCAAAATAAAAATAAACCGCGACAGAGGACAAGGCATCAACTCAACGTACTGCCCTGACGTACAGCATTCGTTAAGCCCCAAAAGATATTTAAGTTGTATGACCTGAATGGACGGGGCGATATATTTCTCTCGATCTATACAAGACAACTCACAGTCGTAGTCATTATCTGACTCAATACTATAACTGGAACCTAGAAGGCGAACGAAGAGAATAGTAATATGACAGTAAGTAGGAAAAGTAATTTTCATTCATGCGAACCAAACTTAATGTTTAGAGGAATCCAAAGAGGAACCTATAGGTCTCCTTCTTCTCCAACCCATCACTCCAATCAAGCCACTGGTAACCCTAGAATTCTAGATCCGTATGTAATACATCCGTCTGATAACCCTGCAACCGTACTTTTTTCTCAGACGGATGTATTACATACGGATCTAGAATTCTAGGGTTACCAGTGGCTTGATTGGAGTGATGGGTTGGAGAAAAAGGAGAAGATGCATCACATCCAGTCATTGTGAGAAGATCAGAGATGAAGCGGAAGATGAAAAAAATAGGGTTCCTAGGATCTATAAGGAAGATACTATCTTAGAATCTAGATATGGTTATGAATAGTCTCACAATTGTGTATATTGTATCTCATTACGTATTTATATGAAAACAAAATACAAGGAAGTGAAGAAGGATTCAATCCCAATCCAAACAATAAAGTCTAGAATACAGGATGGTTACAACTTGTTACAACAACTAAAAGTACATAAGATTCAGACTTATAAACAGACTACACAGCTGAAGACTTGCGCCTGGTGGTGATTGGTGATATGTGGTGACTGCACAGCTGTAGTACTACGTACACACTTCCAATATAATGGGTTTGAAACCAGCCCATTAGGAGGAATAATTTACGGGAAAATAATCGTTTGGTCCTTTTTTAGGTGGTCCCATGTTTGTTTGGTCCTTTGGGAAAACGCCTTTACTGTTTGGTCCATAATTATTTAAAAATATTAAATGATCCAAAGTACCCTTCCGTGTTAATTTCAACTTATTTTTTGTAGCAGTTCATTCATCAAAATGAACTCATGTTAATTTCTACTTAATTTTTCAGAAAACCTATATAAACCAGAGTTAATTCCAGAAATGAACTCCTGATAAAAACCTATATAAACCAGAGTTAATTCCAGAAATGAACTCCTGATAAAAACCTAAAAAAACAGAGTTCATTCCAGAAATGAACTCCTGATAAAAACCTAAAAAAACAGAGTTCATTCCAGAAATGAACAGCATAATCATCATCATTCTTCATCTTCTTCGACGTCTTCAACAGCAGCAGCAGAAAACATCATCGTCTTCAAACAGCAGCAGCATCGTATTCATCACGTTCATCGTCTTCATCATCTTTAACACGAGCAACAACAGATCTTGAAAGTCTTCATCGACGTTCATCGTCTTCATCGTCTTTAACACGAGCAGCAACAGATCTTGAAAGTCTTCATCATCTTCATCTTCATGAGCAACAGCAGCAACATGAGTTTATGTAAAGAATGAACTTCTTTGTCTTCATCATCTTCATCTTCAACACGAGCACGAAGAAATCAAAAACAAATCAAAAAAAAAAACGGATTTAGATTTTCACCTCCGAATCGCCATTGTTACAGCATCACGAAGATGAAGATGGAGATGATGAACTCACACAATCTTCTCTGCCGTCTTTATCATCTCTGCAAAATCAAAAACCTAGCAGGAAGATGAAGAAAAAAGTGAGAGAGAGAAACTAGATCTGAAAATATGGAGGTGAGAGAAAGTAAATCTGAAAATAATATCTTCTCTCTTGAATTGAGTATATATGCCCTAGGGTGTCGTCGTGGATGATGTAATGGTCCCAAAAGGGTATTTATGCCACTACAAGATGACAATTACATCATCCATGACATCAACCTAGGACCAAACTATACTTTATTTTTCCAAAAATGACCAAACAGATAGTTGACTGAGTCAACTGGACCAAACTCATCCTAATATATTATTTCTAGGACCTATTGGTATTTCCAATATAATTTACCGGTCCGTTACAACTATTAATCTCTTTCCTTTTTTTCGGTTTTCAATGACAGCAATAAATTTAGTGTTTTTCATTAATTAAGTTTGATGAAACTAGAACTAAAATGTGGTTGTTGTTCCTATTGTTTGATTTTTCAATGACAGCAAAAACATGTGGCATATCAAATAAAATACATTTTGGTACTGTTTAGGGATTTCATTTATGGGTTTGATTTTTGTGTTATCCCTATTGTTTATCTGGGTCTTTGTTTAATGTGAAAAACTGGAACTAAAATGTGGCTTTATTGCTTACAGAGCAACACGACAAGGAAAACAAACAAGGGAAAGCTTGTTAAGTGAGTGTGAGCCTTACTTTCTGCATTTGTATCAAGTAGCTAGTTGATTTGTTTTATCTAATATTTGTTTTCATTTTACCTAAATTTGTTTATTGTTGCCGATACCATCTCCGCTAAACCCTTCTTCATTCATAAACCTATTCCATCTCCGCTAAACCCTTGTTTTCTTATTCCATTTGATCACAGTTGGCATTTCTAAAGGGAGACGATGAGAGACATGAGAGAGTTACAAGTATCGTTGAGTCAAACACAGAAGGTTAGATTACAAACAGCTATTGAACAGCTTGAAAAATTAACATCAAGAGTTAGTTCTTCAGCTAATGCTTCTGTAACTGTTGCCGATACTATCCCTGTTAACCATGAAGAAGGTGTTCTCAAGTAAGTATGACTAAAACCCATCTCTTAAATATTTTCAAATTTGTTGTTCCATGAAAATAATCTAATTTTTGATGGGGTTTATTTGAATTTAGGGTTTTGTTGTGACGAACAAAATCCCGTCTTTTTACTAGACAAATGTTTGATGAAATTCCTCAGTGAAGTTATTTTTACTTGGTTAAATGTTAATGGGTTTTGTTTGTCTTGGGGGTTTGAATGAAGGGGTCATGGAACATCTGAGGTTGATGGAGATATAGTTGCTACTCTATGTGGAGTTGTGGAGAGAGTTAACAAGCTTGTTTACGTTCGTACTTTAAGAGCTAGGTAAGCATAAATAAAAGGCTTAATTTTCTCTTTAAGTCTGGTACAAGATTGAACAAAAACCCTAAGTTTGGTAACAAAATTTGTAAAGTAACAGTGCTCTAACTAGCTGTATGCTTAACTACAGATACAAGCCAGAGACTGGAGATATAATTGTTGGTCGTGTCATTGAGGTATTGTTTAATTTGGATTCCACCAAATGCATTAACTAGTCTGGTTGTTTTACTGGTGTTCAGTGCTTAAATATGGTTTCAAGTGTTCTTTGAATGTTTGAACTGCTTTTCTAAGAGATTGTTTTATTCGTATGTTTGATTATATTGATGTTTGTGGTTTAACATATTTTGTAGGTTGCTCCGAAGCGTTGGAGACTAGAAATTAATTTTAGTCAAGATGCAGTCTTGATGCTTTCATCAATGAATTTGCATGATGGTATCCAGGTATGTACAAGAGTTTTCCTACTTGTATTTTTGAATTTTTGTATGTTTAAAGCATTTAGCTGATTTACTTGTCTGTTTTTGTTTTTTGATTGGTAGAGAAGGAGAACAGCTACTGATGAACTCAATATGCGTTCCATTTTTGAAGAAAATGATGTCATCTGTGTAAGTCCATTACTTCCTTGAATTCTTCTCCACAGTTTTTTCAAATATTGTAAGAAAAAGAACGTGAATCCATTTTGCCCTTGAGACTTGAGTTAAGCTTATCCAGGACATGTTGAAAATATAAATTGCTGTTTGATGGAACCTTTCACAACTAAACCCGGTTTGCTTTGGAAGCGTTTTTATGGGTTGGTAAGGTCGAAAACCAAGTGTTTCCAGTTAGAATCAATCTGTTACTATTCGGAGTTGAACTTAAAATGGCGGGGAGAGATAGTAGGAATTAAGATGCGTCTTTTACATCCCATCTGGCATACTTTACGTTTTTTTATGGCAATTACATACTTTACCTTTCCTTCATGTGACATAGATGATTAATTTTTTTCTTCAAACTTCTTGTCTGTTTAGGCTGAAGTTCGTGGTTTCCAGCATGATGGGACTTTGCACCTCCAAGCAAGGAGTCAGAAGTATGGAAAGGTTGGCATTGATTTATCATTCTGTATCATCTGTTAGTATTTTCAGACATTTGCTCAATTTTTAGGAATGAATGTTTGCTTCTTACAAATGTGTATAGGTTAGTTTGGGAAAATAACCTAATAACTGTATGCTAGAACTAAACCATTTAATAATGATCCCCGGCTTTCATGCTGATTTATATGTGCTAGAAAAAACAAATAAAAACTGTCCACCATAACTTCTTGAACAGAAATGATGTGTAAGGACTTTGCCTCATTGTTTCTAAATATTATGCGTTAATATTTGTTTAGGGATAGTATTAGAGGCCAGGACTGTGTTTTAGCGACCTGGGATCAAGGACATGGAGCTTAAGACATTGGCCCCTAGGATTTATTAGTTTAGTTAGCGTCTGGATTGTTACTAACATTATTGATAACATTACCTTTTTACTATTTTTTTTTCTCGGTGACTTGAGCAGCATGGTTTCATTTCTTTGAGCATGGTTTCATTTCTAGTCTACCCCAACTTGTTTGGGACTAATGGCGTGGTTGTTGTTGTTTCTAAATGTTATGCGGTTTTATTGTCGTGCAGCTTGAGAGAGGTCAATTGCTTAGCGTCTCCTCTTATTTGGTGAAGAGACGAAAACAGCATTTCCACCACCTTCAAGACTATGGCATCGACTTGATTCTAGGATGCAATGGGTTCGTCTGGGTTGGCGAACATGTTGAAGTAAGAGACGACATGATAACTGATGATCAAGAGAATAAACCAGAGTTGCAGCAGACGAGCAAACCCAATATAAAATCATTGAGTCTTGAAGAACAAGAACAAACTTACACTCCTCCAGAGACAAGACAGAACATTTGTCGGATTGCTAATGCAATTCGGGTTTTAACTAGTTTGGGAATCACTCTGACTGTCGACGTTATCATTGCCACAGTGGAAATGAGTAAAGCACTGTATTTTGACGTCCATGAGATGGTTGGAGCAGAGTTTTATGTCCAAGTTGCAGAGAAAGAAGTCGAAAGAAGAAGTTCATCAATAAAAAAAAAGTGATCATCTTTTGATTACATGTCTTAGAGCTTTGTTGTTAATTTGGAAGTAATTTGCCGGATCTTATATATACTATTATCATAATCACTGGAGAAATTTTGTTAGAACTTAGAAAAATGGGATCTGTTGGTGGTGGGAGAAGATACACTTGTGTTTTATTCGCAATTCCTATATTTTTGAATTTATTTCTTTTCAAGAATTCCATTTCATCGACAAAATTAAGATTGGGGAAAAACGCCTGCCGATCTCCTCTTTGCCGAGGGTGGCTCACATTAGCCAGGCAATGTAACTAGGGGAAACTGGCATTTCTTTCTCTTAAATGTCGGCTCATGTTGCTACGCAATGAGGCAAAATTGGCATTCTTTTCGACAGAGGAAATCAGAAGGTTTTGGCTAACATAGCCTACAAATAACCATTTAATGAAAAAATATATATTAACCGACAAGACTGTTCACTAAAAGCTAATTTCTCCGGCCATCCCAACCCAAACTAGACACCTTAAGGTAACAATATCTGCATTTGTACAAAAAAATCCAATTATAAATCTAGTGCTAACAAAACACATATCGGGCAAATACTTTGATATCCTACATGGCAAACAAAAGATAAACAAAAATGTTCTGCTTCATACGCACAAAATTTGTTGTCGATGAAAGCAAAGGGGCACATCTGAGGCAAAGACGTGAGTATTTGGGTAGAACCAAAGAAATCTTGATTCAGCTCGTGCACGTGATTCCCATAATGCTGATTACTTAAGCTCAGCTCTGAGCTGCGCTTCAGCCTTCTCTCTTGCCTCTTCACAAGTTTCAATGCCTACATTGTAATAACACTACCAGTGTGTCTTGACATCATGACTGATGTCACTCTCTTAAGCATGTCTATCCAGCCTGTCATATCTCATACGTGTCTTGTGATCATTGGATATCTTAATTGATTGGTCACATTTTTCACCTATATTAAATAGTTTTATTTTCTCTTTCTTCTGTAACTAATCAATAACAAGATTTCTCATCAATGGATTTCGTGTCATATTATTCAACTATGGTATCAGACTGAGAGATTTCTACATGTCTCAGGTTCTTCGATTCGTTACTTGCTTCCGCTTCTTTTCTGTTTCATTGCAAATCTTTTATTTTTCTTCATGATTCAAGAATTCCTGGATCCACATCCATGGAAAATCCTACTGCAACTTCAATTTCTAGCATTCCTATTCAACAACTCACTTGATTTGTCAATCTCAAACTCACAGAAAAACTTCATTACATGGAAAAACCTTATGTTACCCGTCATTCGCAAATTCAAAATCCAAAAGTATCTTGACGGATCCTTTCCTTGTCCTCCTCAATACACTAATCTTCGAAATCAGGGAAACATAATTGAAAATCCATTATATCTTGATTGGATTGATGATGATACATCAATCATCTCGTGGATCCGTTCTACTCTTTCAGAGTCAGTAATTGCTTATTTTTCTAGATCTGAAACTTCTCATGATCTCTGGAGAAGCATTAAAGAAAGATTCTCTCGTTCTTCCTCAACTCACTTTATTCAACTTCGTACCAAACTTTTATCTCTTAAACAAGGTGAGAAATCTATTCCTTCTTTAATAAATAAGATCAAATCGATTTCTGATGAACTAGCAACTGCTGGAGAAGTTGTTTCTGATCAAGAATTAGTGACTGTTACACTTGGTGCTTTCAATTCTGATTAAATACCTTTTTCCACTGCTATGCGTCACCGCAATCCTCCAATTTCTTGTATTGAATTGCATAATAATCTTTTGAGTGAAGAAATTATTGTCGGTGATCGAAATTAAGCTTTACTTACTGATTCCACAAATAAAGCCTTTGCTGCACATATGAATTCTTTTAGATCATCAGGTCATGGTAATGATGGTGGGTCTGGTGGTTTTAGTCCTTATTTTGGAAGAACCAGTTGAGGAAGATCTTCTTTTTCTTTTGGTAGAGGTGCTCCAAATTTCCTCTCCCCTGGTAGAGGTTCAAGTTCTACTTCTATGCCATCATCTATTAGGCCACCTCCAGGTTTGCAATTTCCTACTTCTACTGATGATTCACCTATCATTTGTCAAATTTGTCGCAAATCTGGCCATGGTGCTTTAGAATGCAGAAACAGATTGAATTTTTATTATCACAATGACCATACTCCACATCATTTGAGTGTTATGCTTGCTTGTGCAAACTTAATGGGAGAAAACCCTTGGTTTGCTGATACTGGTGCAAATAGTCATATTACTTTTGATACTTCTGAGTTATGAGCTGTCACTCCTTATGAAGGTGCTGAAAAAATTCAAGCTGTTCATGGAGAAGGTATGCATATTAATCTTACTGGTTTTTCTTTACAATCTACTCCAAATCACACATTTAATCTGAACAGTGTACTTCTTGTTCCTCAAGCCTCTCAAAAGTTACCTTCAGTTCACAAATTTACCTCAGATAATCATTGTGCTATAACTTTTGATGCCTCTGGATTTTTTGTGAAGGATTTTAAACTGGGAAGATACTTTTACAAGGCCCTCATCATAATGGTCTCTATTCCCTGCATTTTATACATCAACCAAATAAAAAGGCTCTCTTTGGTGTTACCACAAATATATCTGCTGAAGTTTGGCACAAGAGACTTGCACATCCATCTTATCAAACCATGGGGTATGTATGTAGCTCTTTGGAACTGTCTAATGTACTCAAATCTCCCCTTTTTTGTACTAACTGTCAATTAGGAAGGATTCATAAGTTGCCATCTAGTCTTTCTAGTTATTGTAGCAATAAACCTCTAGAGTTACTTCATCTTGATCTGTGGGGTCCCTGTCCCGTTCAATCCATTTATGGATACAAATACTATGTTAATATCATTGATGCTTACTCCAAATTTTGTTGGATTTTTCCTTTATTTAACAAATCTGATTTTAAGAAGGTCTTCTTCCAATTCAAAGCTCAAATTGAGGATACACTGCAATGTCATATTACAACTATTAGAACTGGTGGTGCTGAGAATTTGTTAATAAGGAATTATCTTCCTTTCTATCTACTAGTGGTTTTCATCATGAAATTTCTTGTCCACATACACCTGAGCAAAATGGTGTAGCAGAATCAAAACATAGGCACTTAGTTGATGTTGACAGAACCTTTCTCATACAATCTGGTATTTCTGTTTCATTCTGGGTTGAAGCCTTTACAACTGCAAACTACACAATTAACAGACTTCCTACAAGATCCATAGTCTTTAAGTATCCATTTGATTACCAGATTACAATTTTCTTAGAGCTTTTGGTTGCTTATGTTTTCCTTGGATAAAATCTTATGCTGCTCACAAACTTGCACCAAGAAGTACTTCTTGCATTTTTATTGGTTACAACAATCATCAAAAAGGATACAGATGTCTAGAACTAGCTACTGGTAAAATATTTATCTCCAAACATGTTACATTTCAAGAGTCAGTTTTTCCACTCAGAGTTACAAAAGTGGCAGCTTCTCTTTCTGATAATTTAACTTCTGACAAGCCACATGCTCTATCCAATTCTGCCGGATCTATTGCTTCTCCACTGATTGTTACTGATGTTGTTTCTCCTGCAACATCCACTACTTGTACAGATATTCATGCTTCTTCCTACCAATTATCTTCTTCTACTACTTCAGCTACTACTTCAGACACCTTGTTAGTCTCTGCTCCTATTGTTGTTAATGATCATTCAATGATAACTAGAGGAAAAGATGGTATCTCTGTATTCTATTATGCACTCTCTTTCTGCTTCTTTACAGGCTAAACAATCTCCATCTATTCCAACCTGTTACAGTCAAGCAATCAAGCATCCAAAATGGAGTGTTTCCTTACATGAAGAACATACTGCTCTCCAAACTGCAGGTACGTACTCTATTGTTCCTCCTCATCCTTCTCAAAATGTAGTTGGTTACATGTGGGTCTTCAGAGTTAAGCATAAACCAGATGGCACTGTAGATAGATTTAAAGCGAGACTTGTTGCAAAGGGTTTTCATCAACAATAAGATTTGGATTATACTAATACCTTTAGCCCTGTTGCTAAGCCTACTACTATTAGAGTCATCCTTTCTCTTGCTGTTAATTTCAATTGGTCAGTTTCTCAATTGGATGTGAGCAATGCATTCTTGCATGGTGACCTTGCTGAGGATGTTTATATGACACAACCTCCTGGATTTTTTGATCCAGATCATCCCACTTATATGTGTAAGCTTCATAAATCTTTATATGGCCTTAAGCAAGCTTCTAGGGTCTGGTATGATAAATTTCTCAATGTTCTTTTATCCTTGGGTTCCACTACTTCAACTGCTGATTCCTCTTTATTCATTCAGAAGCAAAACTCCATGTTCACTCTTATTTTGATCTATGTTGATGACATACTCATCACTGGCAGTTCAAAGACTTATTGTTCTGAACTTATTTTTCAACTACAGACTCATTTTCTTATTAAAGATTTGGGTCCCTTTCACTATTTTTTGGGCTTAGAAGTGAAGAGAAATGCCAACTGTTTGTTTATGTCTCAAACAAAGTATGCCTTAGATTTGTTGGATAAATTTGATATGAGTGGAGCTAAACCATGCAGTTCACCAATTCCTGCTAACTGCAAACTCCTAGCTACTTCTGGTTCTAATCTAGCAGATCCTACTTCTTACAGATCTTTGGTTGGTGCTCTTCAATACTTAATTTGGACAAGACCTGAAATCAGCTATGCAGTAAATCATGTCTGTCATCATATGCAACATCCTACTTCTGATCATCTCATTGTAGAAAAAAGGATACTCATGTATATCAATGGTTTTTGTTCATTAAAGGTCTTTCTACAGTTCATGGCTTCAGTGATGCAGATTGGGTTCGAGATCCTGACACCAGGAGAAGTACTGGAGGTTATTGCATTTTCTCTGGCTCTAATCCTATTTCCTGATCTAGTAAGAAACACACTTCTGTTTCTAAATCCTCTATTGAAGCTGAATTTAGAAGTTTAGCAACCTTAGATGCTGAAGTTTTGTGGATATGCAAGCTTCTCGCTGACTTACACGTTTTTCTACCTACTTCCCCAACTATTCTGTATGATAATATCAGTGTTATTTCTTACTCTTCCAATCCTGTTTTTCATTCAAGGATAAAACATCTTGCAATAGACTATCACTTTGTACGTGAGCTGGTCCAGTCCGAGGATTTGCACGTATCCTATATCTCCACTATTGATCAGGCTGCTGATATTTTTACAAAGGGTTTAGCTGGTCTAAGATTTGCAATGCTTAGAGACAAGATGGAGGTGCTTCCTATGTATGCCCGCTCTAGCATGAGGGGGGCTAATAACACTACCAGTGTGTCCTGACATCATAACTGATGTCACTCTCTCCAGCCTGTCATTCCATCCTGTCATATCTCATACGTGTCTTATGATCACTGGATATCTTCTCTAGTTAACAGATTGGTCACATTTTTCACCTGTATTAAATAGATTTATTTTCTCTTTCTTCTGTAATTAATCAAGAACCTCTTTTCTGTTCTGAGTCTGTAACTGCAACTATTATTCAAGATTTCTCATCAATGGATTTCGTTTCATATTATTCAACTACATTGCAATTATCTGCTTCTTTTTGGTACTGAGAAGATGTATTACTTGCATCTGATACTAATCATCTAGTATGTTGCATATTGTCGTCCATTACACCTTTTAGTAGGCTTAGATCTTCAGAAAGTAAGTCTATTGAATCTTTCTTGATTTCTGAGTTCATTTCAGGGTCATTTTTGCCGCAATCTACACAAAAAATAAAAAATTATGAATGAACAAAGGAAGGAAAAGTAATGCATCCAACGAAGTTTGAATACTGTATCTTTGCATTTAAATAAACCGTATTGTTCCCCCATAAGACAAGGACTTGGGGAAAAGAAAGTTTTGTTTTCTATTGTTAAGAACAAGAATGACTTACCTAATAACGAGTTATTGAGCAACCATGCAAGAATAGGACACATTAAATAACATTAGCACAAAAAACCAAACAAAAACGAAGAAGAACACAAAAAAGGAAAAACAAATGACTGTCTAAGCAAATAACTTAATCCGCTATACATGGAGAGTTCTATAGAACCCTGAAATCACTATAATAACACAAAAAGAGTCGATGTGATCTGAATTACATAGCATTAAACATGATGAACCTCACCATACTTAGTCAACGCATAATTAAATAGCGTGTTTAAAACTAGTCAGTGTTTGATAGTGCTAGAAACAATATTGAAAACAACGAAATCTATACAAGGCAGAGAAGAGATAACGAATTTGTTCATAGGAGCACCAAAAACTACAATGATAGGTACTGATCAAATGATTCTTCGACGGAAAATTAATGATTCTCCAAATACCATTTTGCACATAAGAAAATCAAGATCACTTATCAGAATTGAAACAAATTAGCAGAACTATTCATAAAAAACAAGTTATATACCTGACGGAAAGGAAAAAAGATCCTCTGAGGAACAATCATAAACACATAGAGGACATCAAAGTCGACGTGGTAAATTCTTTCCTCCTCTTGAACTCAAATTTAATGGATGTGTAGTCGGATAACCAACCAAACATATACTAATCAAAAGGATAACAAGACTTAATAATCTAGGATTACAAAACACTCCCCCCTTGAATATGATGATGATGATTGATTATACATCTCTTTATCAAAATCCAAATCACATGCACACACACACACACACAAAAACAAAAAAAAAAGTGGAAAAATCAAGTAATTAAGAATCAAAGAACTTAATCACTTAAGGACACCCATTTAAAGATCTGAATCAATGAACAAAACCCAGAGTATAAAAATCATTAATTATACGACAATGGTTGTTCAATGAATAGTTTTTGTTTCTTATATATCTTGTGTAAAATGATTTGGACATCTTTCCATGAAGAATTGCCAAAACATTTGACTTAAAAAAGTTGGGTTCTCTTAATTTGTATACCAGGGCACATGTTAAGGTATGATAAAATATTACCATCTTGTACTGGTTACTGTATTTCTTGTTGGATAACTAAAAAAAATCTTGGAAATAAAATTTTGTTGTTTTTATAAATGGTGACTTCCACTTATACCCTCAAAAGTTAACCATTATTTTATTTTACACCTCAATATTAATGCACAGTTATCTCATTCTCCATTAAACAAAGGTAAACCAATAGGACTATCGTCAAATCCCACCATTGATTCATCTAACCGATTGATGGTATACACAACATACATATATACGGGACTTTGTTTATTTCAATTGGTAAATGAAAAGAATGCTTCCATTCGATCAATTCGCTTTTATTTTGATTAACTCAGCAATTGAGTTAAGTGGTGAAGAAACACGAGCGCACCCAAATCTTTTGAGAACAATTCAAAATGACCGCTTTCACCATTTAATTCATTATGAGAGTTGTTCTAGCATACTGTTGGAATATCATGTACGTGTATGTATGATGAAAGTGGTGATGACAATGCATATGTGAATAAAAGATTATGTACAAAATATTATGATCAAGTCAAAGATTGTGAAGATAATTAGGTAATTAGTTTTCTAGATATATATTGCCTAGTCAAACAAAAATACCGAGATATTGTATTATCTCCTTAAATCAATTAAATATCGTGTTATCAATATTGAGATATTATTTTATCTCATAGGTTTAGTTTAACTCTATAAATAACAGTTCTCTTGTAAGTGTAAATCTTATCTCAGTGCATTCTAATGATCAATATATTTCACCCTAAGGGGTTTGTCTGTGGACGTAGGCCATTAGTGCCGAACCACTTTAATCTTTGTCTTTTCTATTTTAATTTTTGTCTTCACTTGTCATAAACTCGATTGTTATCTCTTTGGTTTATGATCCCTCGATACTCATAATTTATTACCTATTTTTGTTATCCATGATTTGCAGTATTGTGCTCAACATCTACCATTTTCTACAGAGGTAACTAATGTTCTAATGGTGCCTTATGTCATAAAATTAAGCTGTAATTTGGTGAAACTAACTGCATTAAGGTTAAATGAAAAATTAGTATTAATGTTTTTTTTTTACAGGTATGCTAGACTCCAACTGGAAGCATTCTTCTCATTTGTTTCGCTAAAAGTTGCAAATGGAGGCATTTCACCTCAACTGCAAGAAGTTGCATTATATGGAGTTATAACTTTTTGCAGACAGCTTACATTTGTAAAAGTACGTTATAAGTTTTTTCAAACAGCCTACATATGTAATAGAGATATATGTAAATTGCGATTGCGTTCCAGGGTTTCAGAATGCATTCGAAGAAATTGGAAATTTGTTGCGCAAACTTGCTTTCTCTGTACCATCAACCCCGTCAACCAGTTCGCAGATGCAAGCTTTATAGCACTCCCAATATGCCAGATAACATCGATGAAGAAATAAAAGAATAACTAAAAAGAAACGACATTAAACTTCAAGTCTCCATTAAAAAGAGACAAAAAGAAACATTCAAACATAACATCCAAAATAACAATCACCCAGCAAACAATTCCTCCAATTTAGTACTTCACGCAGAATATTGGATTTATGCCAATGTCTTTGGCAGTCACTTTTTTTCTTCTTTCTACATTATGTTTCACCGATTTCGTGAGGTTTATTTGGACATGCTTATGAATAATGCCCATTAAGCTCACGAAACCTGCAATATCTCAAGTCTTCTGGTTTGTCTGAACATGTTGATGTGTTATGCCCTTGAAGCATACAAAATCCACAACTGTACTTTTGCTTTGCTAGCTCTTTTCCTCCTTTATTTCTCTTAGTATTCTTATGACATCCTTTAGGTTTTGATCTTGGAGGACAGTGAACAGTCTTAGCTACAACCATTAGGTCCGTAGAAACATCTCTTACCACGTCTTCTTGAAATGCGATAGTGCTACCGTTTTGAAATGAAGTCACTTGTTTATCATGTAAACCATCACGGTGCCAACGAAATGGTAAATAATTCATGAGAATCTTAAAGTAACCGGTATGGATAAAGATTTTCAAAATATGCAAACAAACTATGCCACAAAATTCAAATTGCTTACAACTACAAGTAATTACCTAACCGTTCCAAAATAGTTTGCGACATTTTGTATTCTTGCCTTATTGAAAATATTTCAAAACGTATTCGAAGCCGAAATTTGTAAAAATTTCGTACTGACTTGCCCTTCCCAACGTAAAAATAAAGGATGATTAAGATGATCGGATATGCAAAAATGTTACCGAGTTTGTGTATAAACTGCAGCTGAGCCATGATTTATTTTCGAGGAGGGCTAATTTTATTTTGCCAATTTTTATGGAATGTAGTAGAATGATAATTGGTTTTCTAATCCTTTTTCCTAATTGTGTGCGGGTTATTTGTTAAATTAGGTTATGTGGCAGATATTTGATCAATTTTAAAATTCTAGGTCATATTGGATGGGTAACCGTGGTAGATTTAGGTTACCGTATAGATTATGGACAACAAATGAACAAAAGATTGCAGTGGCAGTGTGGCACACACATATTACTAATATAAACTATAAACGTTATGGCCCAACTTTTCCCTGAATCCTGAATTTGTGAGTGACTCAAATTTTTTTATACGATATGAAATGTGCACGATAACTCATCCGAATATCTTTTGAGTAAAAAACTACTTACTGATGCTATAAATGAAAAAGAAATTTGGCAACAACTTTCTTAAGACCATCGGGTCTGAAGTCTTTATATAGTCAAATGCACGCTTGTTTGTATTAGTTTTCAAGTTTGGAAAACAAACGGCCAATAAATGAGTTTCTAGTTAAAGAACATTATTTTTCAAGATTGAGCTAGCAATTTCGAGTTTCCTCTGAATTATTTAAATATAATACTTATTACTAAATTTGATTTTGAGAGTAAATTTTGCAATATCGAGTTGCAAAATAAACACTCAAAAATATTAACGGATGCACTCCCGGACTTTTTTTTAGCATGTTCCCGACAAAATGGAAAGTTTAATTTAGGGAGCGTTCCCAAGCAGTCAAAAGCGTTCGACTATATATCTTGTAGATGTTATCCACGTCACATTTCAAATAGATCATCAACGATATACAAAAACAACGGATCCGATGTAAACAACATTTTCATCAAGATTTTAAATTGGTTTTGGTCTTGCTAATTTTTTTGACATCCATAATTAGGTGGCAAGCAGTTATATGGATACGGTGCTTTACCCGTAGACGCTTCTCCAACTTTGGGACTCACTTGCTTAGAGTTAGGGACTTCCCGAATGACCGCACCGATAGCTATTGGTTACTATCGATTATCAACAGTTTAAATAGAAATTATATATATATATATAATGTCATTTAAAAAAAGAATGCTCCCTTCATTTCTGGAAAAAAGGTTACTATCGTTATTTTATTTTTTAAATTTGGCCTATATTTAGCGAAAAATAAAATAAAATGGTTGTACCCTTTTTTAGAAACCGAGGTAGTACTATTAGCTTTTAATTTAAAAAAATCCACAGAGACATCCTCCTAACACAGGCCCATAAAAGTTATATCCCATGTTACCGACGCTTATAACATGACATTTTGAATATGGAGGAGTTATTGACCATTTGACAGCATACATTTATTTGGTAAAAAAACTTGGCGCAGCAATCGCGCCAAGGGAAGACTTCTGGCGGCAAAATTGGGTGGAAACTCCAATTTCTTGTCTCGTCTTAATAAATAGCTAGGTTAAAGCAGAATTTTCTCTCTCGCTTGAGCGCCTATGTTCAGATATAACCTAGCTTAATCTTCTCCTTCCTCAAATGAAATCCTATTTCCATAGAGTAGTATTACTTCTTCAAATGCTCTTTTCATTCTTAGATTGAAAAGTTGGCTTCAAAATTATATTTTTGTTTTTAGTTCCTTTTTAATGTGTTATGTTAGAACAAAAATTTTAGGGTTTTTTTGATTGATATAGTCCTATTAATTTTGTATGTGTATCTATATGTAACAAACGGGTAAGAGATTTTGTAGTTGTTCTTGGGTTGATTTTTGAGTTCAAGTTTCTTCTTTTTTTTGCTCTGATTACGGCTACCACCTAAGATATGAGTGTTCAATGATATATTTCTGCCTGTTATAGTGTCTTGTTAATACTTCAGAATCTTAATTCATTTCGTTGCTTGCCAGCCATTACACTCACTGTTCTCCTCTTGATATCTGTTTTTCTCCGACTTCTTTTTCTTTGGTTGGATTGGTGTTTCTAAGTTTTCTTTTCTGGGGAACTTTCCTTGTCTTAAATTACCTATTAATTGGGTGATTGATCATTTTCTATAAGGAAGGTTTTAGCAATCAAAACTTGTTCTAACTTCATATTCTTAATTCATTTCGTTGCTTGCCAGCCATTACACTCACTGTTCTCCTCTTGATCTATGTTTTTCTCCAACTTCTTCTTCTTTGGTTGGATTGGTATTTCTAAGTCTTCTTTTTTGGGGCACTTTCCTTGTCTTAAAATTACATATTAATTGGGTGATTGATCATTCTCTATAAGGAAGGTTTTAGCAATCAAAACTTGTTCTAACTTCAGAATCTTAATTTATTTTGTTGCTTGCCAGCCATTACACTCACTGTTCTCCTCTTTATCTCTATGTTTCTCCAACTTCTTATTCTTTGGTTGGATTGGTGTTTCTAAGTTTTCTTTTCTGGGGAACTTTCCTTGTCTTAAAGTTACCTATTAATTGGGTGATTGATCATTTTCTATAAGGAAGGTTTTAACAATCAAAAAAAGAGAAAATTCCTATTCATGGGCACTTTGTTTTGAACTACTACGGTAGGTTTTCTTGTGTTGCCCCAATTTTAGGAGAACTGGAGATTTGTCATGATGGGTACCGGAAAAAATATTCTTTAAAGCAGACTCATTTATTTTTACATTTCTTTCTCTTTTCCTAAGAAAGCTTCTATTTTTTGCGTGTGAAACAGTAGCTCTAATGTTCTAAGAATCTGGTTAAGAAATGGTTCAATATGAAGAGCAACAACCGAGCAATCTGCTACCTCAATTTACTACGTTTGAGGTCATTGTTAGAGAACTGCTCGGTCGAACTCGCAAGCGTTGCTATCTCAAGCTTGTTGTCAAGTTTAGTTTTCAAAACTATAAGTCTTGATTTCTAGTCTACTTATAGCTAAGTCTCGGATTAGGATAGAAAGTGTAGTTGAGCATTAGACTTCACGGCATTCATTGATTGAAGACAAAGAACTACTAAGGGGAGCTTTTGGAACTTCATCAACAAAAAGGTATGTGGAGACTTTAACTCATCTATCACTCAAAAGTCTATCTACTCTATCTCCTATTTGAGACAAAAGTCGTATAGCTATATAGACTTCAATTATACACATTTGATATTTCGAACTGAGTTTAACTCGCTTACATATTTCTCGAAATATGTGTTGGTAAGATTTCGCTTTAACCAAGTTCATCTTATATTCTTGACGAAAGTCAAAAGATGATCATGTGAAAATCGCCTGGTAACATCTTACATGATTTGTGTGAGACAGTCATTTGATATAGACTCAGAATGTTTCGTATTGTTCATTCGATCACTTGAAAATTTCTTTGAAGCTAATAGTTTGTGTGAGACAGCTATTGTCATCTTCTGAGAATGTTTCAATGGTTGAAATGAGAGTTTAGAATAATTGGATATAAGCATAGTATGCATACTTGCATATATGTAATCCAAGTCCAGGAACCATGGTATGCATACCCGTATGCGTACTGCTTGGTTTGGTGAAGTCCGGGAACTTTGTACGCATACCGGTACGCGTACTGGCGTGAGGTTCAGGTACGGGATTTTCTGCTGAGTTTGGAAGGTATGCATACTAGTTCGCGTACTGGCGAACCCAAACTTAGTTCGGCCATTTAGGTACGCGTACCCATATGCATACCTAAGTGGATAATGTTCTAAAATCGATTTGTTCATGAACTAATACATTTATATAATAAGGAATGCAATCTTTTGCAAACCGTGGCTGTAATGTTCATAACTTGATTCGAGTGAATCAAAATCGATTTTTCTTCAACTGTGTCTTGTATACTTCTATGAGAATATAAACAATTGAACAACTCTAGAACTAGTTTCATTTGAGTCATTTGAATTGGTTATGGTTAAGATGAATAAGGTTGATATGAAAGTGTTCATATGGCTAACTTTGGTTAACTATTGTTGAGCCAACAAAGGTGCACACGTTTAGGTACGGTTTCATATCTAAATAAAGTCACTTTTCATTTGTGTGTAACAAGCTAAGCTCGATCTAACGGTTGAAAGATATTAGCTTGAATCTAATAAGGTTTTCATCTAACGGTGAATATTGAATGCTTTGTTACCAAAGTAACATTGAATTCAAACCCTGATTTGAAGACTATATAAAGGAGAACTCTAGCAACTTGGAAACCTAATCCCCACACCTTCTGTGTGATACTAGTTGCGACTAGAGTCGATTCTCCTTTAACCTTAGGTTTTTCACGAAACCCTATAGGTTAAGGACTTGAAGACTTCATTGGGATTGTGAAGCCACACCCAACTATTTTCTTTATAGTTGCGTGTTTTGATCTTGCTGTTTTCTATCGTGATTAAGTACTATATTCTCTAAGATTTGCTCGAGATTTAATCTCCGATATGCAAGATAAAAAGTAGTCACAAACATCTTCGTCTCATCGTTTGTGATTTCACAATATCTTGTTTCGCTACCATACGATTAAGATTTGAAAAGACGAGGGTACCCAAATATACCTCAATCTAAAACTTTTCCACCTATAAGTCATCTTATCGAAAGTGATTGTCTATGGACTGAGTCGAGACAATGCAACGAATCGGTATTCACACTTTGTGTGATCGTTTATGGATACTAGATCGAGACAATACAACAATCAAAGTGTGATTACTTGATAATAGGTTTGAACTTAACCAAACTCTATAGGATCACTATCAAGTAATAAGGAATTAACGTTTGTGTAATTTACTTTAAATTATAATAACAACAATTAATTGCGGAAAACAAAAGTAAATGACACAGCAAGATTTTGTTAACGAGGAAACCGCAAATGCAGAAAAACTCCGAGACCTAGTCCAGAATTGAATACTCTCAGAATTAAGCCGCTATACAAACCTAAACCAACTTCGTATAGTTGAGACCAAGCAACTAAACCTATAGTTCACCTAGTTTCTTTAGTATCCATGCGCTTCCGACATTCGATAAGTGCACGCACTGGAACAATTCCTTTGGTTCGTATTCCAGACAGTAAAGGAACAACAAATCTGTTCGGTAACAACTCTCTTCAATCTCAGTGATATGAGTTTGACAAAGGCTCTTCTGTTTATTCCAATAAACTCCTTTGTCGGGTTCTAGATCTATCTATTCAACAACTACCAAAGTAGCCGTGTTTAGACTAAGCAATCAACCAATTAGTAAATGCACATTACCAATTTTTATTCTCCATAGATATGCGTTTAATTGCTGGTAATTAAAAGCATATAAAATTAATAACCTTAAGTAAAAGATTCTTAATTTATTTCGGTCAGGGATCTCCTTGAGTTATTAAGGAATATCTTTGAACAATAAAATATAAGAATTACTGAACATGTTCAAAGTATGTCGAAATCTTTTCCTTTGTAAATCCTTTTTCATATTTACAATCTTGGAACCGATTTACCACACTTCCAAACGAGTTTAGAATTGGTTCATCTGATTTCCAAGAACTATGTGATTGATCAAATATCAAATCAACAATCATGGGTTTATGGTTCTACCAAACACAAGGATCGGTTCTACCTCCATATGGTTACTGGGACCGGTTACATCAGTTACCAGGATCGGTTATATCAATTACGAGGACCGGTTACCATATTCTCATGGTATTATTTGTGATCGGTCACACCAGTTTCTAGGATCGGTTACACCAATTACTAGGACCGGTTACACCAATTACAAGGATCGATTACACAACTCTTTTGTGATCGGTCACACCAATTACTAGGATCGGTTACACCAATTACTAGGATCGGTCATACCAATTACAAATATCGATCATACCATCTTAGGTGATTACTTAGGATCGGTTGCACTAATAAAAGTCATACCAATACATAAGTCAGGCACTGTGAATAGTTTTACAAAGATACATAACAGATTATGATCGGTTCTACTAATCCACACATATTGGTAATCCAAAGATATGCAATGAATAAAAATACCAATAAGCCTAGTGATTTCCCTTTTGATTCACAAAACAAGTTTATGAATGTACTTCCTTTAAACAAATGCAAGCATTGTTTCCTATGATGAAATCTTCACCTTTACCCATACACATAATCACAATAACATTCATACGATTATGTTGATGTCTTATATACGAAGTTCAAAAGATAAGCGTTATACTTCGTATTATAATTCCTTAATACTATATCTAACTAGAGTATAATCATTCACAGCTTCGCAATTATGTTTTCAATATAGCACGACTTGAAAGATAAGTTAGGAATGAAACAGTTCAAGTCAAAATATTACTAACCTCAAGAGGAAGGATGATGTCGTCGATGTAGATCTTTACTTCTTCACATTCTTCAAGTCTTCGAGTAATACTTGTATGTCTCATATCCTAATCTTTCTAGTTTAACCTATACAAAGTTGACTCTAGTACATAATCAAGCGACTCTTTAAATGAGTTTTGATTCACTAAAATATGACAGCCAAACTTGACATACCAACGCTTGGTGGGTTCAACCGAGCAATGCTTTAACAAGATTATTATGAGGTGATTGATATTTATAGGCTGTTCTTCCGGAATATAAGTCTGGTATATCAATTAGTTCATGTTCACCTAGATTTTTCAAAAGACGGAACAAAACTCATAGGTTTATCTATGGGAGACAGATTTATCTATTCAATAGACTTTTCTGTGTGAGACAGATTGGTTTATCAAGTCTTCGACTTTGGGTCATAGCAACTCTTATTTGTGGGTGAGATCAGCTAAGGGAATCAAGTGCGTAGAGTTCTGTTGGGATTCAGAGACGTAAGGAGGGCAACTGTACATTGATCAGTGTGAGATTGGTTAGGGCTCAACTACATTCCAGTCCGAAGTTAACTTGGATTAGGCTAGTGTCTGTAGCGGCTTAATACAGTATGGTGTTCAAATCTGGACTAGGTCCCGGGGGTTTTCTGCATTTGCGGTTTCCTCGTTAACAAAATTTCTGGTGTCAGTGTTATTTATTTTCTGCATTATATTTGTTTATATAATTGAAATATCACAGGTTGTGTGTAGTTTAATCAATTAGATAATCCAACCTTTGGTTGCTGATATAAATTGATTGAAACTTGAACATTGGTCTTTGGTACCGTTCAAGTTATTTCACATAATAATCAGGCTCACGGATTTCTATCTGTTTGATTTTCATATGTCATTATGCAAATATTGATAGGATGAACTTTTGTTTACAAAGATTAAGTCTATTACACGCCTCCATGCAAATATGGATGAAAAATAGAATGAATCTTTGAATATTCCGCAGTATTGGTCTTTCCCTGATCCACATCTTTGTGTAAGTACTGTGTGGCTCCGTAAGTTTTCTTATGTTGAGCATTTCCGATTAAATTAATCATGGGATCTCTTGTGGTTAATTTAATTGAGTATTTTGGATACAAATTCATGTTTCATGATTATTTGTTAATGTCCAAAGAAATCCTTCTTTTCTTGTGAAAGTAAGGTCGCTCTTGTTGTTCTTTCGGGAATGACATTTTATGGGGGAGAGTTCTTAATTGAACTTGTGCTTAATTGCCAAATCTTTGTAAGGAGTGCGGCTGTGGAATATAATAGAGGTTATCTTGTATCTTTATAAACTCCTTGATGAATGCATTTAGTTTCGGTTGTATGATTGCATCTAAACAAAGTTGATATGTTGTTCTCTTTTGGTCATGAAGTATCTCTATGGAAATTTCATTAGGATCCCACTAGTTTTCGTACCTTTGCCAATTTTTATTGACAAAAAGGGGGAGAATTAATGTGTAGTTCACACTACAAATACATATGGTTTACGGATCATTATGTAATGGGGAGTGGTTTTCATGTGAGATGAAGTATTGATTAAGGGGGAGTGATACATATCACCATAGTGTTGTTGTCAAAGTTGTGATACAATTGGACTTTGATGCTATGTAATAATACTATGACACTGTATAACAATGATTGAGAGCAACTGTTTTCTCATTGTTATAGCTACGGATCTTCAACAACTATGATGCTGAGTTGAACACATTCAGAATCACTGGAGTACTTGGAAATGACGAAGATTTCGAGTAATGTTGAAGAACCAAGGAAATCAAGCATTTGGACTGAGATCTTCAAAGTTTATTTATTTTGTATTCCATATGTATTGATAGTTTTGTCACTAAAATTGACAAAGGGGGAGATTGTTAGAGCACTGCTCGGTCGAACTCGCAAGCGTTGCTATCTCAAGCTTGTTGTCAAGTTTAGTTGTCAAAACTATAAGTCTTTATTTCTAGTCTACTTATAGCTAAGTCTCGGATTAGGATAAAAAGTGTAGTTGAGCATTATACTTCATGTCGTTCATCTATTGAAGATGAAGAACTACTAAGTGGAGCTTGTGGAACTTCATCAACAAAAAGGTATGTGGAGACTTGAACTCATCTATCACTCAAAAGTGTATCTACTCTATATCCTATTTGAGACAAAAGTCGTATAGCTATATAGACTTCAATTATACACATTTGATATTTCGAGCTAAGTTTAACTCGCTTACATATTTCTCGAAATATGTATTGGTAAGCTTTTGCTTTAACCAAGTTCATCTTATATTCTTGACGAAAGTCAAAAGATGATCATGTTAAAATCTCCTGGTAACATCTTACATGATTTATGTGAGACAACCATTTGATGTAGACTCAGAATATTTCGTATTGATCATTCGATCATTTGAAAATTGCTTTGAAGCTAATAGTTTGTGTAAGACAGCTATTGTCGTCTTCCGGGAATGTTTCAATGGTTGAAATGAGAGTTTATAACAATTGGATATAAGCATAGTATGCATACTTGCATATATGTAATCCAAGTCCGGGAACCATGGTATGCATACCCGTATGCGTACTGCTTGGTTTAGTGAAGCCCGGGAACCTTGTACGCATACTGGTACGCGTACTGGCGTGAGGTTCAGGTTCGAGATTTTCTGTTGAGTTCGGAAGGTATGCTTACCAGTTCGCATACTGGAGAACCCAAACTTAATATGGCCATTTAGGTACGCGTACCCATATGCATACCTAAGTGGATAATGTTCTAAAATCGATTTGTTCATGAACTAATACATTTATATAATAAGGAATGCAATCTTTTGCAAACCGTGGCTGTAATGTTCATAACTTGATTCGAGTGAATCAAAATCGATTTTTCTTCAACTGTGTCTTGTATACTTCTATGAGAATATAAACAATTGAACAACTCTAGAACTAGTTTCATTTGAGTCATTTGAATTGGTTATGGTTAAGATGAATAAGGTTGATATGAAAGTGTTCATATGGCTAACTTCGGTTAACTATTGTGTAGCCAACAAAGGTGCACACGTTTAGGTACGGTTTCATATCTAAATAAAGTCACTTTTCATTTGTGTGTAACAAGCTAAGTTCGATCTAACGGTTGAAAGATATTAGCTTGAATCTAATAAGGTTTTCATCTAACGGTGAATATTGAATGCTTTGTTTCCAAGGTAACATTGATTGCAAACCCTGATTTGAAGACTATATAAAGGAGAACTCTAGCAACTTGGAAACCTAATCCCCACACCTTCTGTGTGATACTAGTTGCGACTATAGTCGATTCTCCTTTAACCTTAGGTTTTTCACGAAACCCTGTAGGTTAACGACTTTTAGACTTCATTGGGATTGTGAAGCCAGACCCAACTATTTTCTCTGTAGTTGCGTGTTCTGATCTTGCTGTTTTCTATCGTGATTGAGTACTATCTTCTCTAATATTTTCTCGAGATTTAATCTCCAATAGGGAAGATAAAAAATAGTCACAAACATCTTCGTCTCATCGTTTGTGATTCCACAATATCTTGTTTCGCTACCATACGATCAAGATTATTGTGAGGTGATTGATATTTCTAGGCTGTTCTTCGGGAATATAAGTCCAGTATATCAATTGGTTCCTGTTCACCTTGATTTATCAAAAGACAGAACAAAACTCATAGGTTTATCTATGAGAGACAGATTTATCTATTCAATAGACTTTTCTGTGTGAGACAGATTGGCTTATCAAGTCTTCGACTTTGGGTCGTAGCAACTCTTAGTTGTGGGTGAGATCATCTAAGGGAATCAAGTGGGTAGAGTCCTGCTGGGATTCAGAGACGTAAGGAGCGCAACTGTACCTTGATCAGTATGAGATTGGTTAGAGCTCAACTACATTTCAATCCGAAGTTAACTTGGAGTAGGCTAGTGTCTGTAGCGGTTTAATACAATGTGGTGTTCAAATCTGGACTAGGTCCCGGGTTTTTTCTGCATTTGCGGTTTCCTCATTAACAATTTTTTTGGTGTCTGTGTTATTTCTTTTCAGCATTATATTTGTTTATATAATTGAAATATCACAGGTTGTGCGTAGTTCAATCAATTAGATAATCCAACCTTTGGTTGTTGATATAAATTGATTGACACTTGAACATTGGTCTTTGGTACCATTCAAGTTGTTTCACATAATAATCAGGCTCACGGATATCTGTTTGATTTGCTGATTACATTGTGAAACAAAGATACAACTCTTGGATATATTTCCATTGATTGAGTCTGACTGTCTAGTTGATTCTCTTGGAATTATATTGGAGTTGTCCATATAGATTGCTAAGCGAAATATTGGGTGTGGTTGTTAGACCCCCGCTTTTTCAGTCATCAAAGTTGATTGTAAGAGCTGTTGCAGACTTGCATGATTTGATCGGACATGAAACTATTATATGTTGGAATTATAAGAGAATGTGAAGCCGAGATGGCCTTCGTCGCCTCAGTTTGAAATATTGACAACATTTATTTTATCGAATTGATCTAATTTGATCAAATTAGTGTTCCCTATTATTTTTCTGGCGTGTTTTTGTTATGTGAAAAAGTAAAGCAATTGAATTGGAAACGATATGTCTATGAGAAGGAGACAGCTGTGTAGATTAACCAAGATTTTTTAGTTATCCAACAAGAAATATAGTAACCAATACAAGATATTAATATTTTATCCTACCTTAACATGTTCCCTGGTATACAAAGTTTGATAAAATCAATCACTAAAACATGAAATCTTTAACTTTTTATTTTCTTCTTCAGAGCATTAAAGGAAAAACCCAGATCCCAAAAACTGTAGATTAGATTAGAGAGACTGTTTTTTAACTACAGTAGAAACTCAATTAATTAATACTCAGTTATTTAATAAACTATCTTAAATAATAAGTTTAGCCGGTCCCGAGTTGGGGACAACGTGCCAAATTAATAATTCACTAAAATTATAAATTAATATATTTTAATTACCTATATAGATCCCATATGAAATATAAATTAATAATCCACTATATATTTGTATATGCAATAAATTAATGTTTTATTAAGTTTTCTTGAATCAACTGGCTTCTGTTTTTTGTTAAAATCAAATCATATTGAATTTCATCTCTAATTTTTCTTATCATGGTAAGAAATTCTAGTGTTGTTTCTCATAGCCCAGTGAGAAATTATTTAATGTGATTGTCATTTTAACAACCTCGTTTCATGATGGGGTATCTATTGTAGAACTTCCATCATCTTCTTTACCATGTTCATCAATTCCCATAACGCTCCCAATTATTTATTCATCAGTCAACGATTGCGTAACTTCATTTTCTTCTGGACAGGACATCTTGACATTCACTAAATTGCGGCAATCCGACTTTTCGATCCAATTTTTCAAGTCTTAAGTGATATCACTGTCTAATTGTTAACCTGAACTGTCTAAACTTATGTTATCTGTTGATTAAAGTTAAATTTATCTATAAGTTAATAAGATATTAATTAATACATAAATATACACATTGTAGCTAGCTTAGCTGGTCATCTCCGTTCCTTTCAAGCGCTCCAGGAGGTCCCAGGTTCGAGTCCCCGATGACGCAATATTGAAGAATTTTACATAAAATGTAGAGTTAGCTTGCCCCCATTGCGACATAATCAACCCTCTATCCGCTTTGGCTCCCTTGGCTAGTTCTTCATGAGGCTCGCTGGTAGGCTAGCACAACAACCTGTTCAACTAATGTAGTAGTACGCTGTTTGAGCTTAGCTTGTTAGCCTTCAAACTAGTTTATTGTAGTAATACTCTTTATCCAATATATAAATTAATAATTATTAATTAAAATCTCACTTAATTAATAAGTTCTGGTGGTCCCAACATCACGAATTTATAGAGTTTCTATTGTAATCGTAAAACTATCGAGTTTTACGACTTTAGATTGCAAGACGTATACAAATTCAGAATTTATCTAGGGGCGCAAAAGGTGCCAAGTTCGATCTCGGTATTTTAAATGAACTTAACTAATTACATGACATTATAGCTGTAACGGACCGGTAAATTTACGCCTGGCGCGCCCGGGCGCACATGCCATAACTTTCCCGATGCACCATGATGAAACTACGATCCGGGCCTTAAAGCTAGGCAAATGCACCTCCACTTGACCTTGCAAGCATGCTCGTAGAGCATGATACGGCCAACTTAGCTTCCACATCGTTCCAAACTTACCCTTGTCCGCTAAAGGGTGTAAGGCCATAAGGCCAAGGTTAATGCATATTACATGCATCACTGGCTTTGACTCAACGTAGGAATTTCATCACTGAATTTCCTATCTAGCTGAGCAACCGTCATAACGCCGAGTCTTATCCAGGTATAAGGCATGTGCCTTGGGCTTATGCATAGGCCGCTCTAAGCCTTTTGACATTCCTTATCTTACCTCGCTTACCAACTCTTTATAACTTGATAGGAAGTATGAGCATCCACTGGATGGCATGCAACTTGCCTTAACAAGTCTGGCCACAATCATCTCTTGCATCGAGCTACCGAGCTTAGATGATATGAGGGGCCAAAGTGCCGCAATCATCTCACAATTAGATGATATGAGCGACAAAGAGCTGGACCGGCAATGCTGCAACTCATTGCGGCTGCCTACGTACCCTTCCCTACTCTAAAGGGATCAAGCACAGACCGTAGTTCATCCTCGAAGGGACAACAACTCAAGCCAAACTCGTTTGGAAGGCCGTAGCCAAGCAATAATGGTATGGCCTAGTCCGTATAGGCCGTTCCGTCAAGACGCATAATGATTAAGCATTATCGGGTCCACGGCGTGGCATAATGATGCCTTCGAACCATATGCCCCATTGGCCAGGCTACGGAGCTGTAAATGAGGCTTAGGCATCATTTATACTCTTCCGGCTAAGCTATGAAGCTTACTTGGTGCATGGTCCGCATATGCACCTTCAACCAACTACCCTTCCCTATATATGTAAACTTGACATTTTTACAACTTAAATTGGGGGACCAAAAATCATTCAACTCCCACTTTTACTATTCATGGACAATGATTGCGTGTAATGATTGCGCACAATGATTGCGTGTAATGATTTCGCACAATGATTGTGTGTAATGATTGCGCACAATGATTGCACAACATTCTCTAATCCAGTTCGCACTGGCATATTGCATAATGATTGTGCAATATTCACTCAGCCAGCCAGCTCCGTCCTGATGCATAATGATTGTGCAATATTGGCTCTAGGCCAATCGTCCGCATCATGCGCAATGATTGCGCTGCAACGCTCAAGGCCATCTTCCCAACTGGCCTAATGCATCATCATGATGCAACATTGGCTCTGGGCCAATATTCCTCTTAACGTGACAGAAACTTGAGATGAAGCTTCATCTCATGCCATGGCGCATCTTTTCAGCATGCGCCATGCTAAAAACATTGGGTGTTACAATAACCTTTGATGAGTTAAGTCATGCCTAGCTGAAATTTAGATCTGACTCGGAAATCAACTTGGTCAATATCATTTTCATCAATAGTTTTAGAGGATATAGAAACAAGGAAAAAAACCCATTTTGAATTTATGGCACAAAATTTGTGTGGGATCCACTACCCTACGTCCCTACCCCACAGAGCAAACAGGGGGTCATTTTTAGGGGGAGTCCAGAAATTTTGTACCTGGCTCGTTAGACACATATTTAACTGATTTAAAAAATTCTGCAAAAATATTTGAATCAAGTATAATAAGTTAGATTAAAAAATAACGAGCTAGATTCGAGTTTAAGGAAAGTACGCCAATGTGAGAATTTCAGGATTAATCGATTCACCTACTGCTGTTCACATTTAGATACACTGACAAACAAACTCGTACTTCAAGTCGAATTAATTGACATTTGAGACAGTTCTTCTCCATCCATGCATGTATATTACAACTACAACTATAATTGGTTAGTTTAATGTAAATTGAACTAATTAACTTCTTGCCTGCAACATGGTTTAGTATTCATATGTAATTTTCTTAATCAACGTCAAACTAAGGCGCATTATATAGGGAAAAAAAAGTAAGTTGTTGTACAATGAGTTATCTTAAAAGAAACTAAGGCGCATTATATATGGAAAAAAAAAAAGAATAGGTTGTTGTACAATGAGCTATCTTAAAAGAAATACGATGAACATGATCTCAAAATCCATTGGACCTATATGGAAAGTGAGGCTTATATAACGTTGAATTGGACCATGAAGGTTAGATGTACTTTTTTTCCCCACTAATGTCTACAAAATTTGAAATTTTTACATAATTTTAATCGCCAATTTTTCCTACTAATAGAACCCAAATCAAAAACCCCATGAAAAAAAATCTGTAAACAGAACCTCGTCAAAACAAATCAAATTGATCGCTAACTCTAATTGGTTAGGCTTGTAAGAAGAAGGACACGGGGATCTGTATGATATTGTTAACTGGATAGGTTTAAGGTCAAAGTGATATATAGTTGAGCCAAGGAATAATCAAAGCCGTTGGGAGGCATCCGGCTAATCTAAAAAACGACTTATGGTTAATTAGTCGGTCCACAGAGAGGGTTAGGGCTTCGTCGGGGTCAAATCCGAAGGCAACTGGGCCGAGGCATAAACTAAGCCACCGAAGAAATCCAAGCTAATCTCATTCGTCCTTTGGCTTATCATAAGCCACCCGGCCAATCTCATCCGTCCTTTGACTTATCATGACATAAAGGCGGCCAATCTCATCCGTCCTTCGACTAAACCGGACAATCTCATCCGTCCTTCGACTAAACTGGACAATCTCATCCGTCCTTTGACTTATCATGACATAAAGGCAACTTTTTTATACTGTTGATACAAACCTTTATGACTTGCTTACGGTTACAGAAAACTCAGAGTGTGACTTTGTGCACCGCCCTTGGTTAAGGGTGGATATTACTCCCTTGTTTATTGGCTGTTGTTTTAACTCTGGTTATTTGCTTTGTTTGTATTCTTAAATATAATTTTGCGTTTCCTCCCCTGCCAAGATCTCTAATTAGCGTTTCCTTCCCAAAAAGATTAAAATTATTGTTTCCTCCTGTCGTTAGGTATTCCATCCATTGCTCGGTTAGCTGAGTCAGCACTATTATACACGTGGCATATATAAAAGTTTGTTTTAATAGATTTCCTAAAACACCCTCATCTTCTTCACTAATACAGTAGTTCATTAGAAATTTCTTTAGCTATTCCTGCTGGTATATCAACAGAACAAGATACCAAATTGCACAACTCAATTTAATTTACCAACAACACGCCGTATCTCGCTGTTTTAATCAAATACAAACACAAATATCACTAGATTGTACAACCAAATAAAAAATCATAGAGATAATCCGTTGAGTTAAAAAAATTGGAAATAAAATCATACCGATGATCCGCCCAGTAGAGGGATTGATGATAAGAATTCTATTTTTTTGTGTAATGGTTCTCTATATTCACCATCGATGAACAGTTACACCTAGGAATCGAAGATTGATCGGAACTAAACCCAAATCAATTCCCGAACCAAACATCAAATCCAACCACAACCCATCAATTATCTCACCACATATTTCAATTTCTCTACCATCTTTCCCACTACTCATAAAAACAACAACATCTTCTTCATCTCCTAAACCATCACCAGATCCCTTTCTTGTTTTACTCCCTCACCTCAAACATCCGTATTTCACCATCTCTTCTTCCCTGATTTACAATAATTAGAACCACAATCTTCGATTCCAACTATATCCACCAAATCCACAATAACAGACATGTTTTCTTCTCACTATTTGAATCGTCGTGATTCATATTCAATTCCACTCTCAAATTTCATTAAACTCAGCCACTGTATTGAACTTCGTCTTCCAACCCCTATCAACCAATTTTTGTATCTCGATCTGAACTTGCCGGTGTGAATCTTTTCTGCAACGACATGTTTGGGGTCCGAGATTTGATTTGTTGCGTTGAACTGGAAAGGAAATGCTCGACCTAGTTTTTTGGTTTTTAGAGAAGATAGGTTTTAGACACCCATTCTTTATATATGGGCTACAGATGAGGGTATTTTGGTATATTTGTTCAACACGTGTATATTTTTGCCACGTGTATATTCTTGCTGACTCAGCTAACTGGAAATTGGATGGAAAAACTAACGATGGGAGGAAACAATAATTTTGATCTATTTGGGAAGGAAACACTAATTAGCGATCTTGACAGGGTAGGAAACGCAAAATAGCCCAATTATTAACCCACCTTGAAAATCAGAGAAACTAGAAATTGGGCACCAGAATTCAGAATCTCTCTTCCCTGTTAACACTTAATAGTAACACCCTCTTATTTGTTTCTCCTTCTTAAGATGAAACAACAAAAGCAACAATGCTATCTTCGGACTTGTCTCGAATTCGGTTTCCATGAGTACCCAATGAGGTGTCTATAAAATTTGACGATACTACTTCTATTTTCCGTAAAATTGCTGCGTAACATTTTTCCTTTTCTTGTAAAAACTTAGTTTTCACCGATCGATCGGAGGTAAACCTAAAAGACCTACCTTACAAAATACAGTAAATTCATCTCCTTCTCATCCATCATTATCTCTTGTTTTTTTTTATTGATCAGCATAGCTCAATTGCAACTACTAGTTTTCATGGATGCCATGAACTGAAAAGAAGAGCCCTCTTAGAGAATCATACTTGGTATTTGGTAGAGTCATCAAATAATTTGTCTTCATTGCTAAAAGTCATCACACAGTAAATTCTTTTCCATTAAAACCACTTCGGTACGGCTTCAAGAATAAAAATCTAATTTACTTTTCTAATCTAACTAACTTCACTAATTGTGATCTCCTTCTACCATATGTCACTTTATCTTGAAATTGGTTTCTTAAGAAAATAAAAGAACTGGGTATCCATAAAAGAAGTTCTTATTTAGTTTCACATGTATCAAACAAATAAGAAAGATCTCATGTTGTAGTTTAGTGTTCAACATATTAAACTAGATAATAACCACAGTTAGATAAACAACCAATAGTAATGAGGGAATAGACGCGGTGATAGCAGACTGACCCCCTTGTTTAGGACGTCTGCAACTCCCTCCTTGTTTAGGGGCAGTTATATTCATCAACCGCTTCAATTTCTTCATCTTCAACCTTAATTCATTGTCTTCAACTTTAATTGTTTTACTCATTATCTTTATTTCCGTTTAGGTTTTTGCCCGGATAAAATCAGATGACAACATCTTGTCGATCTGTATTCTCTTACACTCTTGGAGTGGTTTATTATAGCCTATTTTGGTGGCGCTTCATTGTTATCGAACACAATACAAGGACGATCCACCTTCGACAAAGTATTGATCAATTCATCAGACAAAATCAACGAATATCGAAGTCGATCGGAGCAATTTGGGTATATCACTTCTTTTCTATAGAAGCATCTAAGTTCTACGGTGAACATCGAGTACAATGGTTTGACACTATTGTTGATCAATAAAAATGGTTAAATACCATTAAAATTACATTAAATTCCTTGTCAGATTATGCATATTTAGTAATTTTTTCATTATTCGTTTCTTTAAGTTTCGAGTTATGTAAACGTTGTATCATCCATCTTAATCTGATTATTGATGTAATCGATAGTAAGCAATTTCATATGAATGAAATTTTGAGGCATTAGGCTCTTCCATCAAAATAATAATAATAATAATGAGGGGAACGTGCACCCCTTGTTTAGCAGGGGTGCACAAAATCGCACTCGAAAACGCATGACTAGTTAAAATATAAGTTTTATCAAAAAATATAAATATGACGTCCCCACAAACAACATTAATACTCCCTCCGTCCCTATATTATATAGGCGGAAAATGAGATTTCTCTTAGAATAAGGAAAAATCTAGTTTTCATAAATTTCCTCCTATTTTCCTAAATCCTTAGCTTATCCCAATACAAATATTAGATAATTCAAGATCTATGTCACGAGGAATCCATCTTATAAGGGTATATATGGAAGAAAAAAAATCCTTGGAATTTGAACTCTGCCTATCTAATGGGACTAGAAAAATCCTAAACTCCGTCTATATATAGGGACGGATGGAGTAATTTAATACCGCCTCTTACGTACATTTTCTCAGCTGGGTTTCATGACATTCAGTTTGGGACCCACCGATATTCTAAAAAGGTTCACCAATTTTCTTTTAAGGATACATTTGGGTTATTATTTATTTTTTGTTGTTTTTTGACCGGTTCGTTTAGAACCACCGAAGTTTTATTTTTCTAATCCACTGCCCAACCAAAATTCTGGCTCCGCTACTGCCCAATATAATAATGATTATCATAAAACTCATTACATGTTAAAAAAAAATTGGCCAGAAATTTGCAGTTCAAATCACAACTCGCAGGTTTATATATATAGCTGATCTTTTGTACACGATTCAAGCTATTAACCACCTAATTGAAACAACACAAAAATACAAAACCGAATAAAAAATGCAAGAAAAAAAAACACGAAATCCTAATATCAGAAGAAATAAGCTGAAGTACCCAAATCCAAACTATCCATACCCGAATCAGAATGAACGGGAGGCATTTGTCCAAAAAGTGGACTATGAACGTATTCGGTCGAATCAAAACCCACATATGATCCACTACCCATCGATTCATACCCGCCAATGGAAGATTCCACTACACTCGTCAAATCAGACCAATCTTGATTCATATTATTATTATTCCCAAAACACGGTGAAACCGGCATACTGGAGTATCCAAAGCACCCAGAAAAATCAGACATCTCTGAAGGAAATGGAGGAAGTTCATTTCCATCGTCGTAGACTTGTTTGCTGCCACTATCAACTATACCAACACCAGCACTTTCTTGTTGTTGTGGCTGAGAGAATGTCGTTTGATTTAACCACGAGCAATTTTGCATATCGTTTGTAGAAAATCCACCCGCGAAGTGGCCAACGTTGCCGGTTTCTTGAGTGTTGGAGTACATTTGTCGAGGAGGACTAGGAACGTTGCTAGTCATCTGTTGAGGTTGATATTGAGAACTGCTACTAATGAAAAAAGACGAAAGGGAATGAAATTGTTCGCTTTCATCTGGAGATATAATGTCCGTAACAGAATAGCCACGCGGCATGTCGGAGTAGACGAAATTCGTACGTGCACGAGACCCGCGCATTGATCGCGAAGCTCTGTCATAAGCCAATGCAGCTTCTTCAGCAGTATCAAATGTGCCTAACCAATGTCTTTCTTTTGTCGATGGGTCTCTTATTTCAGCTGCATATCTTCCCCATGGTCTTCTTCTTACTCCTAAGAACCTTACTGTTGGTGTGGTTTCTTCTTGTGGTTGTTGCTTTTTCTTGGCTTTCTTTTCTTGAAGCAATTTTGTGGAGGAAGAAGAAGAAGAGGAGGGTTGCTTGCTGTTGAAATCCATGAATAAAATCTAAGGAGATTTTTGGAATGAGAGTGAGAAAACGAGTAAATGATGGAAATTTAGAATCAAGTATGTATTGAGTTTATGTGGTTTGATTGGTGCATGTCAGTTAGCTTAAATAGGAGAAAACTTGTCCAATATTAATAATATAGTATTGACATTATAAATTTTCTAAAGTAGCAAGGGCTGATATAGATTACTAACTAAATAGTGTCATTATGGAACGATAGAATCCAACGAACATTCTAAGATATTCACTAATCATAAGAGGATGATGCTATATATGCATAAAAGAATCCTAATTATATAAACGATGTGCAATTGCTGAGTGAAGCTCTCAAATGCAAATCAGGAGCGGCTTTTCAAAATTTTCTTGTTATCTGTATTTTTTTTATTTTAAGCATATGTTATCTGTAATTATGAGATTATTGCTTGTGCAAGTAAAGATTTAAATGCATTAACTAACAGAGAGAACACCATGTAGCCGTAGGCATGTACAACAAATAGAGTATCGAGTTTATTTAAAAATAAAAACGGTTAGTAAGATTGTGGAGGTAAACGGTTAATAAGATTGTGGTACAGATGAAATAAAATGGGTTGTTGATATCAACATTCAACAATTTACATGAAATGTATCTGCAAAATAACTTGACAGGAATATTAAACAAGTAGATGCTTATTGATCGGTTTTTCTAAAGAAAATCCAGTAGCTGACTAATTAAAAGGCAATTATCTTTCCTGGTTATAATCTTACTAAATAAATGTGTTGGTCCCGTTAGATCGATATTCAGTTTCTAATAGGATTGATGAATTAGAAATCTATTCAAAAGTTGATGATTAAAGACTATTGTACCTGCCGCATATGATTAGCAAGAAGAGTGAAGGATCATTGCTTCAATCATTTTTTTTTTTTTTTTTTCGAAAAAAGGGCTTAATCCTCATTCATTCATGTTGAAAATTCTCCCTTACAATCCCACAATAGTTAGGATCCGGAATGGTTACATTTGGATTCCATAATTGGAATTGAAGGTTGTTCATTAGGACTCTATAGTTTTACCCTGTCCAAACTTGGCTACAACCATGCCTATTACAAAAATTTGAAAGATGAGCTGCTTCTATGATATCAAATCTACTTTTCAAAATAAAACCCTGAGCTTTAAAGTTTATACAGGTAATAGGATTAACATCAAAGTCTTCACTTATATTGTATCTCCTTTCCTTCGCCTTGGCATACATTTCCATAAGCATCAAGAGGGTAGGTTCTGAGTCGCTTTGAAAGATCACATTCCGTCCACTCCAATGTGCTGCCAGTTGAAATGCTTCCTTGGCTCCAATGGCTTCTATTTCTTCTCAAGTACTACAATCTGCATGTTTGCCCCTTCCTTCATCAATGTTTCCTGCATATTCAGAGACTGTTAAGCCAATTGCAGAGTTAGCCTTGAAATTTTACATTGACAATGCTATATTTATTTTCACATCCATGTAACTTTCATTAATTTCTGGTTCTACTGTTGTGATCTTTAGATGTTCATCATTCATTGGATTATAGTAAAGAGTTTGCAATATGTTGTAATCCACTTTGTTTATGTTCATATAGTTTGGATTATAGTAAAGAGTTTGTATTATTGATTGATGATCCTTTATGTTTAAAAATTATATTGTTAAATGGGCTATGGTTTTACAAAAGGTACCTTTAATAAAGGCAGTGACTAAATACCACCCATAACAAGATTAAATACAATCCAAACAAAAGTTTAGTAACCTAATTGACGTAGGTAACTAAAACACACCTTATCATCTTCTTCTCCATAACCTAATCCCTTTTCCCTAGTTGTTAATTAACTACATCTCTCGCATCATAATTGATAGACGCATTTATGTGTCTATTTTCATCTCTATTGTATATATTTTTAGTACTCATTTTTGTACTTATTATGGTGTTTTATGTCTTTGTAGGTATTTTTAGAGAAATAAGCTCTTGCGACGGAATTGGCTCGTTAAGTGGTGTTTTACACCCCAGGATGAAGTACTAAAGGCACCCCAGAAATACACCGGAGGAACCCCGAAAAAATGTTGGAAAAACCCCAGAAAAAAGTGTTAAAGGGACCCACCAAAATTACTAAAGGCACCCTAAAATTGGATAAGGGCACCCCCAAGGCAGCCGAGCTGTTAAAGGCACCCAAATTTTGGATTCAGGGCACTTCACCTTCATCATTTGAAAATGGATTTTTGGCGGGAAATTTTTTTATTTCACTGGCAGTTGGTTCGATCGATTTTTGATGATGTTATGAAGAGATTAAAGGGCTGATTTCTTATGGGTAGTTGTTATATGACCTAATAAACATGTTTTGGGCTTTAGGTTCGACCGAATTTGGCTGAATAATCCGCAAGAAGAAAACAGGGAGAAACGAGTATTTCACGTGTTGAGAAGATTTTGTGGAGATTAGAACGAGTTTAACACATTTTCAGCGTGCAAGAAGTGTGTGGAGATCAAACAGATGCGTGGAGGAGCTAAACAGAGAATGAAAATCTTGATTATTCCCGTACATGAATAAAAGATATTGTGAATATTTTGGAATTAATGGAGGAGATTCAACGCCTGTTTTTGGTATAAATAGAGTCCCTGGGAGACTTATAGAGGGGAGTTTATAGAGAGAGTTGGGAGCAGTTAGGAAGAACCAGAGAGTCGAGAAATCAAGTTGCAGGAAAACTCCATTTTCTGCTGCTGTGAAGAACACGAAGAACATTGGACGCACGAAGAACGTCGTTTTTCAACAGTGACAACGACAACTGTTTGTGGGTCGTATTGCAACAGTGTCAACAACACTTCATTTTTATCGTTCTCTGTAACAGCTCGGTTTGTAACGAACAAAAGTGTTACAAACCCGGTTTTTATCAATTTTTCTCCTATTTCATCATTTGAGAACCATTTTTGAGCATTAATAAAGATGAATTTTGAGCATATTTCCATGATAATGATGAGCTAATTCTCGCGTAACCAAGGCATGGAGGAAGCTATTTATGCATGAATAATTGGTAACTATTCTATTTTTCTCTAATTTGAATTTTATAATTCACTCAATCACTACTTTGTAGAATTTTAATTGTTTGCATAATTTTCCTAATTAGTTGTGATTCAATTAGATAGGTTATGCTTTGATTAGATAATCTATGCTTAAGGGATACAATTAATGTTTGAGAATATGCTTGATAATTTGTGAATTAAGAAAAAGAGATTTTAAAAATAATTAGAGTTTTGGAATCTTTATCATCATTTATTCATGTGTAATAGTGGAATCTAGTGTCTTGGTTATTTTCACTCTAAAAAAAAACAAAAACAAATTTGGATTAAAATTTTCTCTACTTTTAGTTTAAATTAATCTAGCTTTCACAAGTCTTACGAACTCATTCTTACCACTTTTTAAAATTACATCAATAATCAATCATGAAAAAGGTTTGCGTATTGTAAAACTCTGTTGTAATTAATTCTCAATAATTCATTGAGGAATTGAAAATCATACACCTTTCAGAGATAGTGTAGATATCTTTTAAAGTAATCAAGGCTGATTTGTTCGATTAGATTAATCAATATGAATCATTGAATCCTATATGTATTACAACGAAACCATGTACATATTACTGCAAAAAGATTTGCGGACATTAATTTTCATTTTCTTTTTTATGAAAATATGGTTTGGGGATTAAATTATTATTTTTCCTTACCATTACTTCTCCATGTGGATGACGAGTCTATTCCAATAAACGAGTAACAACATCATAATTTTTCTTGAAATAAGTAAACGATGATCATACGGAAGATTGAAGTCAGCCATTAAACTTACGGTAAGTTTGCATTACCCACTATCATTGGTGTATCAATATTTGATGACGGTTGTATTTAGTTAAAGAGGGGGTTGCATTTAGTCATTGCCTTAATAAAATGCTACAAAATGTTTTTAAAACTTGGTTCACACGTACAAGGGTTAAAAAAGAACGCGCAATTAGGGATACTAAAACTAATTGAGGGATATAGGAAAAAGACAAAAACGAGATTTAAATAGTAAATCAAGGTCACTCCCTATCTGAGTAATTTATATGATTTCTAATCTACCCCTCACTAATCATGTTTAGTGGTTAAATATAATTAGTTAAGTTAATAGATTAGTTTGATAATCATTAGGTGAAGAACCAACCCAGGAAAGTAAACAAGCTGAACATACAAGTGCAACAACAAGTGAAATATAATTTGTTTCAATGCAGGTAGAAGTGTCGGCAATGTACATTGTAACTTGCTATTTCAAACAGATTTTCAGTATGTTTTTGTCCTCAAATCGGCACGGTACACTTGGGAATCGACCATGCCGGCATAAACAAGTTTTGGGACAGACTTTTTGAGCCATGTTGGTCCCGGCATGGTATTCATCCTAAAACTCATGCCGGCACAAGATATCGGCATGGTATTCATCCTAAAAGCCACGCCGGCACAAGATATCGGCATGGTATTCATCCTAAAAGCAATGCCGACACCAGATGTCGGCATGGTATTCAAACGAAAAACAATGCCGGCACAAGAAATCAACAGGGTATTCATCATGAACACAATGCCGGGAGTGGATTGAAACTGAAACTGAAAAGTTTCAGTTTATGATTTTAACCCAAACGAAGTTTTAAAACAACAACAACACTTTAAATAAGATTGGGTATCACATACCTTCTCAATGAAGCCATTTATTCTTCTTCTTCTTGCTCAACAACAATTCAATTTAACCTATCTTTAAGAACTTGTTGGGGTTTGATTTTTAGTTTTAAATTTTAATTTAGATGGAAGGGTATTAACCTAAAGGGTATTTTGGTATTTTTGCGCCCAAAAAACACCCCTTAGCGGACAATATTGGATGGGTTGAGTAATTTATATCCCCCAATTAGTTTTAGTATCCCCCAATGCGAGTTCTAAAAAAAGAAAGGGAATTTTTTTCTTCTTTCTGGAGAAAACCAGAATAGCTAGAACCGCCGCCAACTCAAATTTTCTCTTTAGAGAGTGGACCTGAGTCGGTTACCATCTAAAATCACTCTTTTTTACTTTAATTTTCGAGTTCTTTGTTCTCAGTGTTTGTTTTAGATTTTTTCTTGATTACTTGCTCCAGGGTTTGATATTTCTTATCTTTACATCAGAAATAGTTAGATTTAATTTCCTGCATCTAGATTTTAACAATTAGGTTTTTAGGGTTCGATCTACTTCCAGCTATATTGAATCTATGAACTCGGAAAAATCTAGGGATTTAATTGTTCTCTAGATTTAGGTTTTATTATTAGGTTATCTTCTCTTAATTATATGGTTTAATTTTTGGGATTTGTTATTAGGAAATCTTGTTTCAAAACCTTGATGTTTGGGTTGTCTCCACTTCATCAAATCATGATGTGGTCCAACTTCAATGGAAGTGTTGTTCTCAAAAGGATGCTAGTTTCAGCAAGCACAAATTCAACATCAATCTCTTCAATAATAGTAGCAAATAAAGCAAGAACAACATCAACAATAACACTATTCACAAAGACTCGAACACTTCTCCAGACTGATATAGACTGGTTCAGACCGATTTGGATTGTGTAAGATCTATTCAGACCGAGCTTGTTATTTTATGCTACTTTAGTTTAGTTTTAGATAGTTATACTTTAGTCAATCAATTATAGAAAAAACTTGAGAAATTTATGGATCATTTGCAGATTCTTACTTCTTTGCCTTATGCAGTGTTGTTAAGTTGTTCGGGGTTTTCACAACTAAAATATGGCCATTTAACTTACTTATAAAAAACCCTGAAAAATGATTGGATCATTTGTTGATCCTAACATCTCTGCTCTGAGCAGTTATGTTAAATTGTTTAGTATGGGTAACAACAATCAAAATACGACCATTTAACCCAGTCTTATCTATCTGCTTTTGGCAGTCGATGGTTGTGATGATGAAATTACTTTATTTGTATTTATGAGATAAAAGAATATTTTAAATGTAACACGGAGTAAAAGAGATGATGGGGTGTCTTTCCACTGCAGGATAGTATGTTAGATAAAGTATCTAGATATGAAATAATATCAACCAAAAACGGTTTTGTGGGGGTAAGATGCAATATAGTAGAGAGTCCGGAAACTATCAGACAACTCACTCCTCAAGAGTGTCTAGTTTGGGAGATCATACTCTACTCTTACGGTAGCCCCAAATTCCTCTATTTTTGCTAGACTTTTTCATTTTGAATAAGAATGTTCATTTTCCATTATGATTTTTTTTGTTGTATGTTTTTCCTTGGGTTGTAGACTCTTTATGTCTACATAAAAAAAAAAAAAAACTCTTTATGTCCCTTTCCATTATAAAAATGGGAAGCTAGCTAAGTTGGTCATTTCCGTTCCTCACGAGGCTCGATGGTACACTAGTACGGCAACCTGTTCAACTACTACGATACAGTCGAAATGGACAGGGGGTTGATTATGTCATAAGGGGGTCACATTAACTCAACCTTTCATGTCAAATTCTGCATTATTACGTCATCGATAACTCGAACTTTGGACCTCCTAGAACACATCAAATCTATGAGGAATGGGATAACCAGCTGAGCTAGCTACCCGTTTTTCTTTATCGGAGGGAGTAGATCACAAAACTTCCAAATTAATGGCCCGTTTTTTATTTTGTTTTCTTTAACGGAGGGAAAACAAAATAAAAAAGCTTCCATTCACATAGCGCTCTTAGGGGTTTTGTATTTTTCAGTTCTCATAGAAAGTTATTAGCTTTTGCTAAATTTTTTTTACCATCGATCAACTTTGTTATTAGAAACGATTATTTGAGAACGGTCATTAAAAAGGTAACGTTCATACACTAGTTCAGCGATACGGTGTCATTATGGTCAAATGATGCAAGTACACCCATATATGATATGTCTATTCCAAAAAAAATTTAAATAAAGAAGGATTTTTCTCAATTTTAATTTATTTGAGAAATTGGATTTTCTCCTTTATGATTGTTAGATTTCATTTTCCTGTGATCATTGACACATTAGGTCAGCAAATACACTCCCCCTTGGCTAATGTCAGGCAGTCAGGGGTTCTATGTCCAATTTAGGCACTCATTAGTTTATGGCCAACTTCTAAAAAGAGGATCTTCATGTGTAGGTTAATACTAAACAACTCAATAAGACCACCACCCTTTTGACTCAAAAAACCTTTCTCATAATCAACCTCTAATATTAAGTAGCGGTATTTGTAACTAATGGGTGGTGGTAGGGAGATTATATTTAAGAGGTGATTATAATTATGTGCTCTCATCAATTAGATCATGTTACCTAATTAGTAACCCTATTAAAAACAACTAGCTAAATGGGACCAATTTAAGAATTCTATCATGATAAGCCATGTGCTACCAATCTCAGCCAAAATGAATGATAAGCTCCATAGGTCTTCAAATATTCCAATGCCAAATTCCCTGAAATTAACAATTTCATATTCCTATATGATTTAGTGTTTTTGATTCCTTTGCCTCCTTAATCTTAACAGTGGAGGAATCACTTGCATGTGGAAATATTTCACCCGTTTAGCGTAATTTTTTTTTTCCCGTGTTTGGTTTCTTTTTCGTTGAAGATGAATGTAAAAAGTTGAATTATTACTATGCCCACCACCGAACCAAAATAAATTTGGAATCAACAAAACTCACAATAGCCACTCAATGGAGTCTTGTTGGTATATGAGATTACTGTCAAAGATAATTCCCTCATAAATTCTTAATTCTTACACAGCTTTTATTTTGAAGGTGTTTTTTAAACACAAAATATAGTTATAAACCATCTACCATCATCATTGGCCCAATTATCCTTTTACTCTTCCAACTAATCATATGATGCAGGTGACTAAAGTCGCATGATCAACTTTAAGTACATTTCTAGTTCATCAGTTTGTGTATCTATCAATAAAATGATGAACTAATAATAGGACCAAAACATTTAACTAATAAAAATAGCCGTAAAAGAGGCTTAATTAGCTAGGGCATGCCATGAGCTCTCTCGTGCAGTTCAAACTTCCAGTGTTCCCCTTTTCGACTTGATCATAATGATTACCTATTGAAGTTCATGATTAGTACTCCAATCTCATCATCAAAACAAATCATCTCGAACGTATATTGCAGGTCCACCGAATAGGTATGAGAAATGACCACCACCACCCCCACCCCCACCCCCTCCCCAAAAAAAGAAGGAAAAAGAATTCGTATATTTATTTGAGTGGCTATGGCTATTGTTTGATTCTTAAAAGACATCCCTTAAGAGGGTACGAGCAGAGTTGTACATAAACCATTTTGATCCGTAATTTGCGAATCCTTCCGTATCATTTCAATCCGTTCGTATTTTCGAAATCCCGAACTTAGATTTACGAATTTCTAGCCTAAAACGAATTATTTGTATAGTTATGAATTACGGAATTATATGGTCCGCATTATACTTTGCCACGTTATAACTAAATTATCATTTTTTAATCACATTTTAACTTTTAAAATCTTAGCTTTACAACACGAGCATACATGTTATTTGCTGATTATATTGCATATATTATATATAGTTCTTTATAAAAATCATAAAATCACAATACCTGTTAAAAAATAATTAGATTTGTGCCCGTGCTACGCACCGGGCATTTTTCTATTTTAACTTGGTATGCGCGGGTTTTTGTCCCATCCCGTGAAAACGCATTTTTAATTTGTTGTGCGCGAGGCTTTGCCCCGTCCCGTGACGATGTATTTACTTGATGTGCGCAGGGGTTCGCCCCGCCCCTGGCGATGTATTTTTTACTTGGTGTGCGCAGGGCTTCACCCGTCCCGTGGCGATGGATTTGGTTTAGCGGAGCCCAGCACATTATAGGTGTGTGAACACAAATGTAACGATGATAGCATCACGTTCACAACCAATGTTCGCAGTGTCGGTAAAACTACCATAATAATTACAACATATGTAAAGCGGAGTATAATAATTATATGGGAAACTCTGAGCCACCGGGCTCGTCCTTGTTTCGCATCATAGGTGCATATATGATGATTTGACCGATGCATAATATGGTTGAAAGAAAACTAAGAATGCAGAATGTAAATGAGACAATGATTTACGTGGTTCAGCACTAAGGCCTACGTCCACGGGGGGTTCGGTTTTTCACTATGTATTATGTGAGATTACAATGGATAGTCGAATGACTCTGAGTAGGGAACGAAGGTAGCAGAAGATAAAACTCGTACTTACTCTTTACAATTTCTCTCTCCTGAACTATAGTTTTCTCTCTCTCTCAATTTGGTCGACCCCCCTCTCTTGATGGAGTTGGGTATTTATGGCTTCTTGTATGGGACCCTCTTCTTTGAGACAACTGTTCCTTATCATCTTGGTTATCGCGCCGATCCCGATGATATCTTCGTCCTGCCCCGATGCCTCTCAACGGTAATGTATTGCGACGATGGTATACCTTCTCCTTCTCCATAGGATGTTCGACACGTGCCCTATGTCTATGGCATTTAAGGAGGGTAGTTGGGACAGTCTGCACGCCTCGGACAGCTGTTAATTCAGGTGTCGGCTGGGCTTCCTCCCGTTCGTCCGATTTGGATCTTCCTTGGGAAGATAAAAAGTAACCTTATAGGTCTTCTATGGTACTTCGCGGAAATCTTATCATCAGATACTCCTTGTTTTGCCAATCGTCGGATTCGCAAGATGGTGAGCACGTGGCAGATGATGATGATGCATGCCCCTTGGGTTCCGCAACGTGGCATCGTCATCTTGATGCTCTTCCATCTTATGACATACACGTGTCTCCTTCTTTACACGTGGCCAATTTCTGATTATGTGTATACAATTTGCCCCTTTTCTTCTGAGTTTGAAGTTAGTCAAAGTTTGACGAAAACGTCTTCAATTCTCACAATAACTTCCCCTAGATTTTAGGGCACGTTTCCCACTCTTGGTAGTTATTTCTTCTTGATTCTCGGGGCGGTTTTCCCCCACCTATTGTGGTTATAAATAAGAAAGAGGGTGCAAATGTAATAACTTTTATTCTCATTTTTATTCTTATTCTCCACTGCTTTGTCTCTGTCTTTTGCTCTGAGGAGAGTTTAATTTGTTATTGAGTTTGTCTTTTTGTTCTTCACTTCTATTGACACCTGCTTACTCAGATACTGCCCCAAATCCAGTCCGACAAGATCTTCTTTGATAACATCACCTAGTTGGTCAGAAGACCGAAGAATTCTTGCTGTTATCTATTGATTATTTGTGGATAATCTTCAGTCTTCGATTTCGCCATTGTTACAGGTATTCATCTTGTTTCTGCTATTGTTGAATTTATCATGGCTTCTACTGCTGTTCTTTAGTTGCTATTGTTCATAGCCTCTGCTGCTGTTTTTTATGCTTAAGGGTTTCGTGGTGGAGAACATGGTATATGAAAGTATATATACTTTCCCATGTTCTTCATCATGAAATCTGAAGTCATGTATTCTGATTACTTTCCTCATGTTTGATTGGTGTTCTTGATGCAAAAATAGTGATCTCAAATTCATTTTTGATTTTTGTTGTTCTTCGATCCCCCCCCCCTTTTTTAGGTAGCGATGGCCGGTAACGATCGCAGGAACAGCCCTTACAGGTCTCCGCCGTTGAGTCCTTATAGATCTCCGTTAAATAAAAGTCTTGATATATCTCCGCCCAAGGGTCCACTACCAAGGTCTTCTCCATCGGACCTTCGTCCTCTCAAAACCTCATCGTCATCAGATCCGAAAGGTGCTGCTCAAAAGGGGGGGGATCAAGTGAAAGGTTCTCGCTATGCTGTTAATCGACCAACGGGACGGTCGTCTTTGCAACGTTCAGAACCGCTGGAGGTTCAACCCCTCCGCTTCATTTCTCCTCCAATCCTTCACCTTCTAAGAAATCTAAAGCTTCGTTGAATGCTCCTTCATCGAAGAAAGATTTTGATTTATCTAGGAAAGCTCCAATTAATAAGAAGTCTTCGGATATGAGTCCCCCGAAGAAACCATCATCGGGTAGAACAACAACGTCTTCTGAGGCTGTCCCTTCGGCGCAAACTGGTCCTTCTCCGAAAAAGAAGAAACGGACTCCTGTTTCTTTCAGTCATATCGATCTTGAAGAGTTTAAAATAAAGCACGGCCTTGAGTATTTTGAGGTTCGCTTTTACAATCAGGGTGACGATCTCACTTATGATATGATCAAGAATTACAAGTATGATTCCCAGCACCTGTTGACAACTGTTGGGGACTTCGAAGCGGGTTTGATGCTTCCTTTGTACAAGTGGGGAGATTCGTTTTACTACGATGTTTCGGCACATCGTGAGGGCTCTACTCATCGTACCCACTGCCGCTCAGTAGTTCAATTGAGTGAAAATTATCTGCGAACTCTTCGTGAGTGTTACCTTCGGAGCAAGGGTGAGACGACGATGACGTGCTACACTCCTAATCCCGAAGAGAGAAGTTTGTATACCCCTGAGAATTTCAATGCTTCTTTTTGAGACTATGTTAATAGTAGGAACCGAAAGCGGTGGAGCGGTGGTCTCCGTTCAATGGCGGCTCCACATGATGAGGTTCGTCTTCTGAGCGAAGTTAGTGATATGAAGCTACGGTTCGTTCCTGGTACTGAGAACACTGATAAGCCAGAGCTTTTTTCCCTTAAGAAACGTCTTCGCCGCGATCATGATTATGAATGGCATGCTACGCCTATTGAAATTATCGGTCCTTGGGCCCATGGTTGGATCCCTGGCCAGCATGGGTGGAAGCATACTCCTCAAAGTAAACCTCGTGATGGTGCCCCATCCAGCTATGGTGATTTCTGTCATTGGCGACTAAATTTTACCGGTATGAATTTCGATTATACCTTTGAAGATGTTGAATCCGATGATGTTGGTGACGAAGAAGGTTCCGAGACTGTTCTTCCTCCGAGGGGTGCCACTGCTGTCAAGGTATGATTTAACATAATGCGTTGTATATGTGTGTTTTTCCCCTTAAATCATAGATTGACGTGTGTTTACTGTAGTCTTCGAGGAAGAAAAAGATTTGTCCCCTTGAATCTTCTACTGTGGAGGTTGAAGAGTCGGGGATTCCTGAAGTTACCAGTCTAGTGGGTGACGAAGAAGAATTTGACGATGGAAAGGAAGAGGAGACCGATGAAGAAGAATGTACTGAGTCTACTCCTGATAATAACGAAGATTCAGAAGAAGAGATTGCTCATGAGGGGCCCAAAGATGATCTTAGGGATGAACCCGAGGGAAGTCCTCCTCGTCAGAGAAATGAAGACGCTGATCTTCAATTAGAAATTCCCGAGCCGATGAACATCTCGGAGCCGAATCAGGAATCCTCCTTTGGTAAAACCTATTCCACTGGCGGTCAGGTGGATATTGGTGTTGTGATGGGGATAGCTTCGGATTTTTCCTTGTTGTCTCCTAGCGATGATTGGGAGGTAGTGGCTAAGGAAGAAACGAAAAACGCAGGGGACGAGGATAGCTCCGATGGTGAATATGCCGAACAGCTGGCAGCCAAGGAAAAAATGGGTAAAGAAGCTGTTGCTGGTGCTTCTTTGGTTGACTTTGTCGACGCGGTGATGCGTTCCGATAAGGATGAGACCTTTGGCTAGTTGAATAAGAAAGGTCTTATGGACGTTCCTCATCCTGCCCCCGTCATTCCCAGTGAGAGAGACTCTGATGACTTCACCCGTCAACGTATGGAGTTGTCCTCTCGTGATAGAGTGACTGAAGCGTGGCAGTGTGATCTTGGTGATGTCCTTCCTCCGAGCTTGTTGGATGATGCTCCCTCTACTATTGCAGAGATGATGGCAATCGCTGATGGTCATCAATACGGCTTTCCCCAGCAGCGTATTATGGAGGTATTCCATTAGTTTGTGTCTTCTTTGTTCAAATTATTCTTTTCGATTCCGATGCCCCTTCTGTTGTAGTTGCTGAACAGCGAGCGGTGCAACCATACATTGTACCAGTTTTTAGGGCCAAGGCCTTGAAGTTGGAGGCAAAACTTTGTCAAAGGGACGATGAGCTCCTTGCTGCTCAGGAGTCCATTAAATCCAATGACAAGGAGATAGTGGAGCTGAAGAAGCAATTGAAGGGAAAGCAACACGCCGATGCTACTAGCGAAGGACTTCGTCAAGAAGTGGCTTCTCTTCGGCAAGAACTTGATAAGGCTTGGGCCGAGGCGTCATCAGCGGGGACTTCATCTAGAGGTTTGTTTCGTTCCTTTCTCTCCCTTCTTCTCGCACTTGGTGTTCTTTCTGAGTTAGCCGCGCCTGTCTTCAGCGGGTGGTGCCGAAGAGTTAGTGTGGCTTCGGAATGAAAGGTCTCGGCAAGTTTTACGTATCAAAGAGCTGGTTTCTGAAGTGATTAAAGTAAAATAAGATTGGAATTCTCATGCCGATGAACATAATCTGTTATCGGCTAAGTATCGTGAACGACGGGAGTAGATGGTTGAGATGCAAAACACGATGAATGCTGACCGTCGACAGTTCAGTGGTACGTTGTTGTAGACTCGTGAGAATCTTTATGAGGCCCGCGATGCTGCTTCTCGGTTAGAAGCTAAGGTAGCAGATTTAGAATTAAAGCTTCGCCAAGCCCGTTCATCTCATGGCCCCGAAGTTCAGGACTATATACAGCGGCTTGTTCGAGAAAGGGATAATGCTAGGGCGGAGGAGCATGCTCTTAGCAAAGCTTTAACTGCTTCTCGAGATGATGTTGCTCGTTTGGTGGAGTCAGAGAGAAATTTGGAGGTTAATATGTATAGGCTTACCAAAGGAATAAAGGAGATGAATAATGAGGTCAATCGTCTTCATCACTTGGATTCCATGAAGCAGGTAGAGTTAGATCAGTGCCAATTTGAACTCGAACACATTCGGCTTGATTATAAGAAACTTTCTAATGAGTACGAATTTCTCGACGAAGCCCGAGATGCAGTAGTAAACGAATATGAAATAGCTTCGGCTAATGTCGAAGGTATATGTTTTTTTGGTCGTGAATAACTGCTTGTTTCCTTCCTCCTAATGTTATGTTTTCCTTTGTTTTAGAGCTCGAGAAACAGCTTGGTCTTGAAAATGAGAAGTTTGAAAAGGCTCAATATGAGTTAGTTGAGCAGCAAGGGAAAACCAAGTACTTTGATGGGTTAGCGGGATCTCGAGACGTGGCGATGAAGGAGTCAGCGAAGAAGGTGGAGCGGTTGTCATCATTGTTGACTCAATCTGATCTGAAGACCACTATCATTACACATGAAGCTCGCTGTCAGCTGGCCTTGGAAATTAATAAAACGCTGCTCTCGATAGAGCAAGGTCTTTTGAAAGAGCATGGCATCACTAAAAGGTATACGCGTCGTCCTATACCCGAGCCTTTCAAATCTGCCTATGATCCGTCCTCTGGAGGGAGCGTTCCCTCTTCTTAAAAGGAACGACCTGCTGATCGCGTTGATCCATCGGGAGAGAAATAAGTCCTTGCGTTGGAGTAGAGATCTGATCGCTATTGATTATGTAGCTTTGGGCTATTTTTTGTATATCTTTTGTATTTCTTGCTTGCCTTCCCAAACTTGTAATCAACTTTTATGGAATGAATCATTAATCTTTTCGGATGTGTAGAGTTTTTATTGACCTTCATCGTTACTTTATATATCTTAATATGTCAATGAATAGAAAAGAAATATAATCATGTAAGGAAACGAAGAGTGTGTTGTGGAATAACAAAGGTATATACCTTCGTTAATCATTTTGGACCTGTCACCCCGTCGGCTTACCCTGGGCCAGAGGATTACCGAACGGTGGGGGTTAATACAGCATTCTCAGATATGTGGTGCGTTATTGAATTATTTACATGCACCCATTCTGCCGAACCGCTGTCTTGTTATTAGGTTGGGTATCTCTTTCTGCTGAAATCCTTCCCCATGGTCGTACACTCATAGACACTAATAGGGGAGTCCCGAGAGATTATACATAAAGTACTTTCCCCAATGTAGATGTAAATAAGGGGTCATGATCGACCTCTTCGTTGTGTGCCGAACAGTATGGTAAAAAAGGTTCCTGCTTAATTGATGTGATGAGATATGTTATGCCTCGGCCAGAGATAGAAACATGTCAAGCGGATACGTTGTCTTCTTCTTCTGGTATTCTTCACGCAGATGCAGAACTGCGTTGGTTCATGGATAGTATGGCTTGAGGTATTTCACATTCCAGAGGTGTCTTAGGATTTCTCCTTTTAAATTACGCGGGTAGTATGATCCCTTCCCTGCGATATCGTGTATAAAAAATGGCCCTCCCCATGTTGGTGCTAATTTACCCCATTTCTTCTCTCGTTAATATTACGGTATGGTCCGTAGCACATACTGTCCTTCTACAAAGTTTCTAAGTTTAACCTTTTTATTGTACTCCCTTGCTAGCCTACGTTGGTAATTCTCCATTCTTTGTAACGATGTTTCCCTTCGTTCTTCTAGATCATCAAGCCTCTCTAGCATCATATCCGCTGTGAAGTTCTTTTCCCATGCTTCGGTCTTTGTTGTAGGCATGATTATCTCTATGGGTATGACTTCTTCAGCCCCATAAGTGAGAAGGAATGGAGATTCCCCAGTTGCTGATCTTCTTGTGGTTCGGTATGACAACAGGCTATTGTGCAGTTGTTCACACCATCAGCCTTTATGTTCATCCAGCGTTTTCTTGAGAATAAGGGAGATGGTCTTGTTTGTGGCTTCGGCTTGTACGTTGCTTTGAGGATAGATGGGAGTGGATTTGTTCTTCCTGATCTTGAATGTATCGAAGAGCATATCGATGTTATTTCCTTGTAGCTGCTTGCCATTGTCGAAAACCATCTTTGCAGGAATGCCAAATCTGCAAATGATATTCTGAAAAATAAAAGTGAAAACGTCCGCATCTCTGATCCTGGCCAGAGCTTTGGCTTCCACCCATTTGCTGAAGTAGTCTGTTGCTACTATCAAAAATCTCCTTTTTACGGTGCCTTCGACCAATGGTCCGACGATGTCGATACCCCATTTTGCGAAGGGCCAGGGGCTTCCTACTGAATTTAACTCTGTTGCAGGGGCATGAATCCTTTTGGCGAACCGCTGACATTCTTCGCATCTTCTAGACATCCTAGTAGCGTCTTGTATCATCTGTGGCCAGTAATATCCTTGCATTTTAGATTTTTCGATCAATGATATCATCCCACTATGATTGCCTACGTCTCTATAATGAATGTCCTTCAGGATACGATGACCCTCCTCCCTGGATAAGCAGCGTAGTAGGGGCCCGAGGAATGATTTTTTGTACAGGATTCCGCCACGAAGCTCGTATCTTCCTGCCTTTGATTTCACTTTTATTGCTTGCTTCACGTCAGCGGGTAGTGTCCCTTCGTCGAGGAAGAGGTGGACTTCGGTTCTCCAGTCTTTTTCATTGCTAAAATCTTCATCTTCGTTAGCTCTTGTTAGGATGTCATCTTCGGAGAAATCTTTGGCGATATCTTCTCCTACATCATCTTCGGCAATATCTTCCCCCGCATCGTCTGCATGGTTCGTTGCGGTGACGGTTTGGGTTGGAGTGACCGAAGGCTGGTATACTCTTGCTACTCTGATAGCTTTAACATTTTTGTCCTTCAGCATTGATGATATATAGGCTAAGGCATCAGCATGCCTGTTGTCCTTCCTGCATAGATGTCTGAACTTAATATTGGGCACCTGCGATGCTAGAGTTTGGACCAGAGCCATGTATACTGAAAGAGTATCATCATAGGTGTTGTATTCTAGCTTTATCTGTCGAATGACCAGCTGTGATTCGCTTGTTAGGCGCACGTCAGTTATTCCCAATTTTATTATCAACCGAAGAGCATGCACTACGGCTTCGTATTCCACAATGTTTGTTGGTGTGCCCTTCAAACTCCAGCCTTAATGCGTATACCATCCTGTCACTAGTGGGTGTTGTGATGACGATCCCTATGCCTGCACCTTCTTTGTTCCTTGACCCGTCTACGAAGACTTCCGTCGACGAAGACTTCCCATCTTCGTTGACTGGAAGGTTCGAGCACATCGATCGGATCCTTTACCTCTTCGTCTAATCCTTGTATGTCCTTCGCTTCTTCGCCGTTATCTAGAGGTAGATATGCTAGGAAGTCCACCAAGACCTGCGACTTTTGGGCAGTTTGAATATCGTGTATGATGTTGAATTGTTCTAACTACATGTTCCACTTTGCTATCCTTCCCACTTTTCCTGCGTTTTTAAGAACAGACTCCAACGGGGCTCTACTTGGAACGCGGACATAGTGAGTTAAGAAGTAGGTTCTCAGCTTCTGCGTCGCCCATACTAATGCCAATATGAGGTGTTTAATCTTGGTGTAGTTTCTTTCCGCTGTATTTAGAGTTTTACTGACGTAATATATCGGCTGCTCTATCTTCGTGTTGGTTCTAACCAGTACAGCACTGACTGCATCTTCGGTTGCAGCTATATATAATGCCAACACCTCGTCGGGTTCAGGTTTTTGAAGGATATGGATTGTTGCCAGGTATTCCATGATCTTCTGGAAGGCTTCTTCACACTCAACGGTCCATGCGAACTTGTTCTCTTTCTTGAGGATGTTGAAAAAATGTTTGCATTTGTCCGATGATCTGGCGATGAATCTCCCGAGTGCGGCTATGGATCCATTGAGTTTTTGGACTTTTTTCAAGTTCTTTGGGGATGACATTTCCACGATGGCTTGGATTTTAGCGGGATCGACTTCGATGGCCCTCTTCGTTACCAAATATTCGAGGAATTTTCCTGATATGACACCAAAGGTGCACTTTTCTGGGTTCACTTTCATGTTGTATTTCCTCATTGCACTAAAAATATCTTTCAAGTCCTGAAGGTGATCCTTGCGCATCTTGCTCTTGACAAGCATATCATCAACATAAACTTCTAAGGTTTTCCCAATCCATGGTTTGAAGATTACATCAACCATCCTCTGGTATATTGCCCCTGCATTCCTCAGTCCGAAGGGAATGCGAGTATAGCAGTAAAGTCTGTGTGGAGTGAAGAATGTTGTGTGTTGTTGATCTTCTTCTGCCAGGGCTATTTGATTATAACCAGAATATCCATCCATGAACGATAGTTTTTCATGTCCTTCTACGGCGTCAACTAATTGATCGATGCTTGGGAGCGGGTAGCTATCCTTCGGGCACGCTTTATTGAGATTGGTGAAGTCAATGCATATCCTCACTCCACCATTCTTTTTTGGTACGATGACCATGTTCGAAATCCACGTGGGATACCTAACTTCCTTTATGAATCCGTCTTCCATAAGTTTGTTAAGCTCTTTCTCGACTGCTTGATGATATTCTGGTGCTACTTTGCGCAACTTCTGCCTGAAGGGGTTTGTGCCTGGATTTATCCGAAGTTCGTGTTGTATGATCTTGGGATAGATCCCCGGCATATCTCCTAGCTTCCATGCAAAAACGTCTGCGTACTCCTTGAGTAGTTTGATCACCGCTTCTTCCCGATCTTCATCCATCAGAGTCCCTATCTTGATCATCTTAGGATCTTCCTCCATTCCAATGTTGATCTCCTTGGTTGGTTCTACTGGTATGAACGTAGGCTTTGGTTCCCCTAGGAGTGGAACGTTCTTTAATTTCTATTTGGTGGATTCTTCTGCCACCTTTGCCCCTGAGATGCCTGCTTCGTTAGTAAGAGCGGTGCCCTTCTTCGTTAGACCTTTTCCTGAAATTTCTTCGAGATATAGGTCGATCGCCTTTTCTTTGACCGCTGCTTTGTTTTTTCCCCTTACGACATTGCGCCGCTTTTCCTGTTCACCGTTGAGTTGATTCTTCAGAGTCTGGCATTCCCACGCTGACACTTGGTCGCCTTTGATTTCCATTTCCCCTTCGGGTGTTAGAAATCTAAGGTACTGATGGTATGTCGCAGCCACATCTTTGAGTTTTTGCGCCCATCTCCGTACGATGATGGCATTGTAGGGGATGGTGCATCTATCACGCTGAATTTGGTACTGACCTTCATTGGTCCAGCCTTGACTTCTAAAACTATATCTCCCAGAGGCTTCGTGGCTGCCCCATTGAACCCATAAATAGTGTAGTAAGAAGACATCAGCTGCTCGTCGTTAAATTTCATCTGTTTGAAGGTATCATAGAACAAGACGTTGACTGAACTCCCCCCATCGATCAGTACCTTCTTCATAGTCCATCCCGATACAGGTAGCGTGAGTACCAGAGGGTCTTTATGGTCTTCCATGTCTCCCTCAACATCATCTGCAGAGAAGGTCAGCGGTACGTTCATCCAATCTTCGTGTCCATCTACTTCTTCACCATCAATCTTGTATAATTCACAATAGTACTCAAATTGTCTCCTCAATCTTTTTCCTATTTGATCAGTTAATGAAGGGCCGCTGGGCTCTGAACAAGAGATGGTGTTGAGCGTTCGGTCATTCTCCGGTAGATGAACTTGCTTGCTTCGATGGTTCCTTTCTTCGGGCTCGGGCTTTTGAACATACTGCTTGAGATCTCCAGCGTCAATAAGCTTCTGGATCATTATCTTGAGGTTATTGCATTTCTATGTTTGGTGACCGTTGAAGCAATGGTAGTCGCAGTAGTCCCTTGATTTCTCAGATCTTGGTGGTTGCTTTCCTTTAGACCATGGCCACTCGAGGTTGGTTCGATCCTTGATCTCCCTCAGGATGCGAACGTAGCTGGTGTTAAGCTTCATGTAGACTTGATCTTCGAACTTCTTATCATTGCGCCGATGATCATATCTTCGTCCGCTCTTATCTTCGTTGAAGTGTTCGGTCGTATTGGTCCTCTTTGATCCGTTGGCTTGCTCCACTGAATTCATACGATGAGATTTTTGCATCTGTGCCCTAGGGTTGTCTCGCTGTATTTCTTCTAACCTGACGTGCTTTTCGATGATAACACGAAGGTCCCCTTCGGTCGTGGGAATACTTCCATGAATCTGAACGAACAATGGGATCATCTTATCCAATCCCCAATTATAACAATTGATGTTAACTACCGGGTCTACGTTCCCTATCACTTGACAGATCTTGTGCCACCTGTCTGTGTACTCTCTGATTGTTTCTTTAAAAGTGGCCGCTAGTGAGAAGAGCTTGTCCTTTCCTGTGTTGATTGTCTTGTTGTACATGTAAGTTTCCAAGAATATCTCTGTGAGTTGACTGTAGGAATCGATGGAATTAAGTGGAAGGTTGTCAAACCAGGATAATGCCGATCCTTTCAAGCTTTAGGGGAAGTATCTGCATAGGACCACATCGTCTCGGTCCCATCGGGCCATAATTCGGTTGTAGTACCGAAGGTGAGATGCGGGGTCGCTGGATCCGTCGTAACATTCAAACGCTGGGATGGGACACTTTCGGGGAATGAGGGTTCTCGTCAGTCGTGCGGTCAGCGGTGTGGTGATAGCTTCTCTCATTCCTTCCTCTAATCTTCCTCCTCCTTGCCTCGTCTTCAATTGCTTGATTTCCGCCATCATTTCAGCACGAAGACTCTCCATTGCGAGAAAATGATCGTCTCTCATGGATGATCGTCCGGCTCTTTGGGTATCACTATCGAAGTAGTCTGAATATTCGGGCGCGTAATCGGGATTGGACAATCTGTTCCTTTCTGTCACACGTCGGTTCAGTTGTTCGGGGTCATTGATATTGGCCACTACCATCCTTCGGTCATGGTTTGGTTGTGGTGCCTTGGAATTCGCCTCATCGTGTCGATTCTCTACTTCGGCATTGTGGGCGATCTTATCCTTGAGCTCTTGGTTTTCTCGTGCAAGTAGTACCACAGCATCGGCATATATTTTCTGATTCCTTTTCAACTCTTCGAGCTCTGCCGCTAGCTGGATGGAATGGTTTAATCCTTGGTTCGGAGTTCCTATCTGCGCTTTCCACCTGCGGCTATAGTATGATCTTCATCTACAGTCTGGATCAGAGGGATCGGTGGGCAAGACCTGAAGCTCCATAGGTTGTGTTGTCGGATGGTTCGTTACTAACAGGGGTTGGACAGCCAGTAGTGGTTGGTTCAGTTCGTCAGTGTGTGGTAGGTTGCTGCATCGATGACTCCGCAACTCCCTCTCGTTGTTCGTTCATTCTGGTTGTTGCTGCTACTTTTGCGGTATCGGCTCTAGTCGCTACAACTTTGAGGGTCGTCGCTGCTATTACGTTGGCATCTAGGGGTGTGGTACTTTCCGCTCCATCATGTCTTCTGCTTGCTGCTTTGAGCTTTTCACCCTTATGTTTGCTTCGGGTTACAATCGGTGTGGTCCTTGGGGTTTACTTTGACCCTGCTTTAGCTTATCCTACATCTTTTGTTTTATACATGTTCTGTAAAATAAAAATAAATTGTTGGCAGGAAAGACATACCCACGTGGATTTCGTTAATAATGGTGATGTAAAAAATAACAAAGTTATATTTTTTGTTAGGCGTGAGCCAAAACACACCCATGTTACAGAACTGTCAAAGCGAAGGTTATTTTGTCACGGATTGCAAAAATCCAAATATTTTTATAAGAGAAAACATAGATCCGGGGGTAGATCTAGAGATATTTCACGAACGAAGATAGATCCAAGGGTTTTTATAAGCAAGAACTTGGGTTGAAGGTTTTTACAAGAGAAAACATAGATCCGAAGATAGATCTAAAGATTTTTCACAAAAGAAGATAGATCCAAGGGTTTTTATGAGCAAGAACTTGGGTCGAAGGTTTTTACAAGAGAAAACATAGATCCAAAGATAGATCTAAAGATTTTTCACGAAAGAAGATAGATCCAAGGGTTTTTATAAGTAAAAACTCGGATCCTAAATGACTCCGATCATTTTTAAGGTGAAAAAGTTGTATTTCGTCTAAAAACCTTTCAAATCTGGTATTTTTTGCTGGTTTTTCACCTAAAATCGGTATTGAGAACCAGTGTTGAGTGATAAAAAGAGTTCACAGGGAAAGATAAATCTTTTTACTGGGACGTAAGCGTCCCTGTTTCTAGCGCCAAATTGTGAACACAAATGTAAAGATGATAGCATCGTGTTCACAACCAATGTTCGCAGTGTCGGTAAAACTACCATAATAATTACAACATATGTAAAGCAGAGTATAATAATTATATGGGAAACTCTGAGCCATCGGGCTCGTCCTTGTTTCACATCATAGGTGCATCTATGATGATTTGACCGATGCATAATATGGTTACGAGAAAACTAAGAATGCAGAATGTAAATGAGACAATGATTTACGTGGTTCAGCACTAAGGCCTACGTCCACGGGGGGTTCGGTTTTTCACTATGTATTATGTAAGATTACAATGGATAGTCGAATGACTCTGAGTAGGGAACGAAGGTAGCAGAAGATAAAACTCATACTTACTCTTTACAATTTCTCTCTCCTGAACTATAGTTCTCTCTCTCTCAATTTGGTCGACCCCCCCTCTCTTCATGGAGTTGTGTATTTATAGGCTTCTTGTATGTGACCCTTTTATTTGAGACAACTGTTCCTTATCGTCTTGGTTATCGCACCGATCCCGATGATATCTTCGTCCTGCCCCGATGCCTCTCAACGGTAATGTATTGCGACGATGGTATACCTTCTCCTTCTCCATAGGATGTTCGACAAGTGCCCTATGTCTATGGCATTTAAGGCGGGTGGTTGGGACAGTCTACACGCCTCGGACAGCTGTTAATGCAGGTGTCGGATGGGCTTCCTCCCGTTCGTACGATTTGGATCTTCCTTGGGATGATAAAAAAAGCAACCTTATAGGTCTTCTACGGTACTTCGCGGCGATCTTATCATCAGATACTCCTTGTTTTGCCAATCGTCGGATTCGCAAGATAGTGAGCACGTGGCAGATGATGATGCATGCATATCCCTTGGGTGCCGCAACGTGGCATCGTCATCTTGATGCTCTTCCAACTTATGACATATACGTGTCTCCTTCTTTACACGTGGTCAATTTCTGATTATGTGTATACAAGGTGTTAGGGCTGATGTCCTATGAATCAATGTTATTAGCGCTGGAATTATATTACCTGTGAAATGGATGATGTTCCCAGATCTCCCGTGCAGTTCCTCAAGCTCAGTAAATATGAATTTGTGTCTTGGGATGTTGGCGTCCTCTTCTGTCTCTTTTTCTACTTTAACACCAATGAAATCAGTGAAAGTTATCCTTCGATCTTGAGGTAGGGGCCTATATTTTCCGTTGAATACATCCATAGTGATGAATTTGAGTGTGATGATGTTCTTCTCTTTAAGCTTTTCTTTATGCATGTCAAATTGACTTGGTATGAGGTAACAGTGTACCTGCTCTTCCTGTTATCATTAATTCCGTGTTTTTTTTTGTAGAAATTATTTACAGCATGTATTTTATAGACTGATTAATGTGTTAATGTATGGTTTGCACTCACCGTTCCATTGATAGCCCGTTATCATTAATCGACTGAGATGAATCACCCGGTTTCCCTTTCGAACACGATTTCCATACTAACACAGTTTCTTTAATTAAGCCGGAAATAAAGAATTTCACGATTTGAATGATACGTGATTTTTTCCCCAAAGGTTTAATGGAAATATTGTCTACCTGTAACAGTGTTACTAACATACAGTTAAACACTTATGGGACAAGTTTATATCTGATGTTCATATTATGTGGATGATGCCGGATCATTTTAAAGATTTAATGTTGGGTCGGAGAATTCAGGGTTGCTTAAAGAGAAAGACGTTGGTTTGGCACTTGATGCCATTCGCTATCTGTTGGGAGCTTTGGCTTGAACGTAACAGGAGAGTGCATGGAGGTAGAGCAAAATCAAAAGATGAACTTGTTCACGCTGTTAAGTTGGATATACATCTCTGGAGTTCAAACACAGAGATCTTTAAGGGCCTCTCTATTAATCAGGTTATTCATCAATGGGAGATTGTAGTGAACCTGTAAGACGTCTCAAGTATTTTTATTTTTTCCTTGTTGCTGGTCTCTTGGCCATTGTAAATTCCCTGTAAATAATTTTCTCTTTTTCAATATATCCTTCCTTTTTTCAAAATAAAAATAAAAAATAAATACAGTTAAGTATTTGATGTAAAGACGGTGTAAAGAAATTATTTGGGTTAAAACTCTGATTGAAGTGTTGTCTACCTACTTTTTGGTCGATGCCGTTACTAACTAACCGTTAAGTACTTGAAGTAAACAAAGTGTAACCCAATTGTACATATTCCGACCAATAGAGTCATGCCAAGTGTCCTCACCATAACTTCTACATTAGAAAAGGCCTATCTCGGCCAATAGGAAAAGAGGGTTTCATCACCGTTCAATGTAAAACCTTATTTTGTCAAGGCCTTTAAGGGAGAAGATTCTTTTATAGGTCATTGTATACCGAATTTTGGGTGCGAATTTATATTCCTAAAACTAATTATAAACGTATGGATGTCATTCCGAATTATCTCTGAATCACGAACCGTTGATCGAATAAGGGACCGGATTTACATTTCGTAATACTCGTACGTTTGTCGTCCCAAACATTTCCCATATCCCAAATTACTCACTTGGCTCGTGTGTGCTCTGAGAGATAGTAACCCTTGATTACAGGGACAATTGCTTTCTAGGTGAAGAACTATACTACTCCCTCTGTCCCACTATTAGATGACCTACTTAGTTTAAATTTTTGTCCCACTATTAGTTGACCTATCTCTTTAAACAAGGGAATATTTCTAAAACTATCCTTTTGATTGATTATCATTAGTATGAGAAATATGTATAATTTGATATCCACGTTTATACTCGTTACGTAGGTGTTTTAAAATGCTTTTCAATGGTACAAAGTTTACAAATATCCGCGGTATAGTTTGAGAGATAATTCATTTCTAAATTTTACAAGTTATTATCCATAAGGGTATTATTGTAAAAAATTATTAAAAAAATTATTTTCCCTTACTTGCCTTAAAAACCCTAACTTACCTTAAAAATTGTGCAAACTCCAACTAGGTCATCTAATAGTGGGACGGAGGGAGTACTACGTATATATGGATTCTCAATTTAAGAAATTATTGAAAAATATGATTAGTTGATGGGGTTTTAATTTTGGGACCGGATCCCCTGACTTAAGAAATTAACTTAATTTTTAACTTAATTTCCTGGCCATCGATTAACTCATATACAACCGTTGGATATTCAAGTCATATTATGCGTAGATATAATTAGCTTGGCTTAAGCCGAGCCAGCTGTTGACTGTTACCATATATATATCTCTTCTTTTCAGGAGCGTAATTTTAGTACAAAATGTTTTCGTCTTCCTAACCTGGATACACATTGATTTCATCGAACCCTAGTTTAAAAAAATCCAGCAGCATGGAAGACAGCCAAAAAGAAGATGATCATGCTGTACCAACAAATATGGATGCTAATAATCAGTCTCATACTAGAAATGCAGCGGTGATTTGATATTTGATTTTGATTAACAAGAAAGGAAATCACATATTTCACGTACGGTTGCCAATTCAATTGGAGATTTCCCACCTTTGCAAGTCATCAGTAGGCAATTGATTTAAGAACGTAATATTTCTGATAGGATTTATGATAAATATTTTTAGTCGTATCTTAATTTGGTGATTCTATGTAAAACTGAACAAATTCAACTATTTCTAAGAAATTTTGTTTTCATTTGTTAGTTCATGTTTCGTCTTACAGTAGAATTACTTGTTGATAGTAGTGCTGGGTTGCTTTGGTACATTGCTTTCTCATGTAGTTTAATTAGTAAGTGGATGCGCAAGCAGAACCCCATAGAAGATCAGCAACTGTCCAAATCCAAATTAAAGTCTTTTCCAGTAGCAAGTACCGGGTCGACTAGAGAATATCTCCTAAAAATATAACATAGTTTTTACGCCGGCCTGTCAAGCCTTGCACAACTTGCACTACAGAAAGCAAAGAAGATCAACAACAGTATCACTCTTAAATTTTCTTGAATGCCATGATGTTGGATTGTGCTGAAACTTTAATTATGTGACTTTCGTCCCACGATCGATGATTTTTCTAAACTTCCAAACCATATATCCAAGGAGTTTCGCCAAAAGTAGATTTTATAAATATGATTCTAATACTTTATCCATTATCCATGGCAAGAGCACCATCAGGATATGTTTATTACTTTCTTCAGATGAAGAAGAAGAAGATATTTTGTACTAAAATCACGGTATTAAAAAGATTATAAGAGATATGTAAGGTAACAGTCAGCAGCCGGCTCGGCTTAAACCAAGCTAAATTATATGCTAAAACATAATATGACTTTAATATCCAACGGTGAGATATGAGTTAATCAATGGCCATGAAATTAAGTTAAAAATTAAGTTATTTTCTTAAGTTTGGGGATCCGGTCCCTTTTTATGCATAAATCATCCCCTTATGATTAGTGAATATCTTAGCATGTTCGTTAGATTCTACCATTCAATAATGACACTATTTATATAATCCAATTTAGACTCTGCCACTTTACCAGTATATATTATGTAATTTAGATAATGAGCAAATATATAATTAACATACATATGCTTTAAAAAAAAATGATCATACTTTATCAGCAAAAGTATATTCATCAAGCCAATAAAATGTCATTACTATATTAGATGCTTGGAGAAAAAAGGAGATGAGTTTACTCCTATTTAAGCCAACTGACATGTTCCAACTAAACCACACAACCGAATTCAAAATTCTCAACATTTTCTTTCTCCTGCTTTCCTCCTCCCTATATATCACTAGATTTTCTTATGGATTTCAACACCAAGCAATCTTGTTCTTCTTCTACTTCTTCCTCAAAGTCACCTCAAGAAAAGAAGAGCAAGAAAAATCAACAGCCGAAACAAGAACAAGAAGAAAATACACCAACAGTAAGGTTCTTAGGAGTAAGAAGAAGACCATGGGGAAGATATGCAGCTGAAATAAGAGACCCATCAACAAAAGAAAGACATTGGTTAGGCACATTTGATACCGCTGAAGAAGCCGCATTGGCTTACGACAGAGCTTCACGATCAATGCGTGGTTCTCGTGCACGCACAAATTTTGTCTACTCCGATATGTCGCGTGGTTCTTCTGTTACGGATATCATATCTCCTGATGAAAGCGAACAATTTCACGACCTCTCTTCTCTTTTCACTAATAGCAGTTTTGTGTATCAACCTCAACAAATTGCTAACAATACCACTGCTCAACAAATCCACTTCAGCAAACCAGATTCCACCAATGCAGGTCATTGTGCCGGTGGATTTTCTGTGAACAATGTCCAAAATTCATCATGGATAAATCCAACAGAAATCCCTCAACCGCCACAACAACGAGAATGTACTGCTGTTGATTCGGTTGATAGTTGTTACGGTTATGGGTCAAGTAATTACGAACTCCCTCCATTTCCTTCTGAGGTGTCTGATTTTTCGGGGTGTTTCGGGTACTCCAATATGCCAGTTTCATCGGGTTTTAACAATAGTCATAATAATATGAGTCAAGGAGACTGGTCCGGTTTAACTAGCGTAGTTGGATCTTCAAGTGGCGGAGGGAATGGATCGTATTTTGGTTACAATTCCACAGAGTACGTTCATAGTCCACTTTTTGGGCAAATGCCACCGGTTAATTCTGACTCAGATATGGGTAGTTTCGATTTGGGTTCTTCCGCATGTTTTTTTTGAAATCGTATTTTTCTTCTCTTTGTGGCTATTGGTTTTTTTATTTTGTGTACAATTTGAAGAGGTATTTATTAGCTTGAATCGCGTGTGAATGATCAGCTTCTAAATGTTGCGTATTATGTATTTCATTTATTGGAGTTTCCTATCAAATCATTAAATCAACGCAATTGTTTATTAGTTTATCATGTTATGAATCGGTAGGCCCTTAGAATTTTAGCATGGGATAATTGGACTCTGGTATTTCGGTTTTGTCCAATACTAGACTTTGGTTTAATATTTGTCCAACATTAGTGCTTGGTATCTGGACTGGACGTAACATTGACTTGGTTAGATATTAATTTCTGTTAAAAAATTAATAAGTAAGCAAAACAAAATATAAAATAAAATAAAATTATTACTGAAAATTACTATAATGACCGAGTTGGGTGACCGAGTCATAGAGTCGACTCACGGGAGAATTACACAGGCAATTTCCTCTGTTCAGGTCGTTCCCCGGCAGATTCCTGGCTAAATTCCGGTCCCTGTAATCCTAACATACATCTAATCAATCATCATTCTTTCACTTCCGGAACCTCTAATTCTTACTAATCTGCACTAACCTTTACAAACCCATTTTAACAACATCTCTTCCCTGTAATCAATTCACTTCGATTCACAGGCCAACAACAAGACCTATTTCTTGAGCAGTTCAATACACCACCGGTTCTCATCAATTCTTCTTGGTTTATCTTAATCCCTACAGATTCATAACCGCTGCATCATGAAAATCATTTCGATTTAAATCCATCTCTGTCGTGCTCTTCTTTAAGACATCTTCTTGTCAAATCTCAATTCAGATTCATCCTCTCTTTTTTTTTGGAATAAAACCCATCAATCGCCCACAAATTTAAGCCTCGTTTAATTTCAAATCTTCTAAAATCTCTTCCATCAACAACAAGCAACTAATCCCTATCGCAACTTCCATTAACAGTCACCAGATCTAATCTCTGGTTTCTAGAAAAATACAGAATCAAATCTCTTCAATTGTTCAAACCCTAGACTTCAAACTCGAACCCAGGCCTAAATCAGATTGGTACCCACCACTCCTACAACTATTGTTTGATTCTCGGCTTCTAACTCTTCCCTCGATTCTATAGCACCATCGTTTCTCTCAAATCTCTGTTAGATCCTAGATGAAGAACAAAGAATTAGGGTAATGAATTACTTTAGGGGTACAAATGTAACTCAGTATTTTTATTTTATAAAATTAATAAAAATCTGGTCATAAACGGTCAGCACGGGTCAACGTCCAGTCCAAGTACCAAGCACTAAGGTTGGACAAATGTTAGACTAAAGCCTAGTGTTGGACAAAACCGAAGTACCAAAGGCCAATTATCCCTTTTAGCATCTAAATTAATGATTCATTTCTTGTTTTGTCAAGTGGAAGGGAAATCCAATTAAGCAACTTTTAAAATCCAAATCCGTATGGGTATTCTTCAATCTGTTGATACTAGAATTTCTACTTGGTTTCATAAGTTCCCTTTTCAGGTTGTTAGAACTAAACATATTGAGTAGGCTATCCCATTTTACCAGATGTGTGCTTTCTTTATTTCCAAGTATTTGTGTAGAAAAATGAACTCCCACCTTTGCAAATTTTGATGGGGAGAAACTCTTGACCCTAAGAATACAAAATTACATTTACTTGTCTGGGACATTTTATGTTCTCCCAAATCTGAAGGAGGTTTAAGATTGAGAAAAGATGAGTTAAACAATCTAGATGTGCTAACTAAGAATGCTTGGAAAACCATTGAAAATCCTGATTGTTTACTTGCCATCACTTTAAAAGCTAAATATTTTCCTAATACTGACTTCTTGAATGCTAATGTCCTAGTGTTTTCTCCTGGACTTGGAGGTGTTACTAATCAAACCTTTCACTTCCTGGATTGTGGGAGATGGTTACTTCATTAACCTCTGGAGTGATAACAGAATCCCTAGCTTAGGATCTGTTACCCCTAACCCCCTTGTTCCTCCAGGCCCTAGTGTCAAAGTTGTCTACTTTATTAATCAGGAAAGTAGGATTTGGAATGTTAATAGACTCACCATCCATTTAATAATACTTCCGTTGAGAATATTATCTCTATTCCCTTATGTTAGAGCACTGCTCGGTCGAACTGGCAAGCGTTGTTATCTCAAGCTTGTTTGTCAAGTTTAGTTGTCAAAACTATAAGTCTTGATTTCTAGTCTAGTTATAGCAATGTCTCGGATTAGGATAGAATGTGTAGTTGAGCTTTAGACTTCACGACGTTCATCGATGGAAGACGAAGATCTAATAAGGGGAGATTGGAGGAACTTCATCAACAAAAGGTATGTGGAGACTTGAACTCATCTATCACTCAGAACTCAGAGGTCTATTCTATTTTATCTCCTATTGAGACTAAGTCGTATAGCTATATAGACTTTTACATTATACACATTTGATATTTCGAGCTGAGTTTAACTCTCTTATATCTTTCTCGAAATATATGTTGGAAAGCTTTTTGCTTTAACCACGTTCATCATTATTTTTTACGAAAGTCAAACGATGATCATGTGAAAATCGCCTTGTAACCTCTTACATGATTTGTGTGAGACAGTCATTTGATGTAGACTCGGAATGTTTCGTATTGATCATTTGATCACTTGAAAATTAATTATAAGATAATAGTTTGTGTGAGACAGCTATTGTCGTCTTCTAAGGATGTTTCAATGATTGAAATGGGAGTTTAGAAAAATTAACCATAGTTTGGATATAGCACGGTATGCATACCCGTATGCAAACTGTTGTAAGAATAATTCAGGTCCGGGAACCAAGTATGCATACTCGTATGCGAACGGTTTTAACTGTTAAAGTCCGGGAACTAAGTTTGCGTACCCGTTTGCAAACTGTTTCACCTGAGTTCGGTCTGGAACGATAGTATGCGTACTCGTTTGCGAACTGTCGGAAAAGATCAAAGTCCGGAACTTAAGTTTGTGTACCCGTTTGCAAACTTATGAGGTTAAGTTCTAAAATCGGCTAAGTATGATTTCATACTCATGAAAAATACATTTATATATTAAGTAATGCAATCTTTGCAAACCATGGCTAAATGTTCATGAATTTATTCTTGTGAATCAAATCCGGTTTTGCTTCAATTGTGTCTTGTATACTTCTATAAGAATATAAACAATTGAACAACTCTATGAGTAACACAATTACATTCATTTGATTATCATTTGATCTAGAAGTGTTAAGATGAACATGATTAATACAAAAGTGTTCATATGGCTAACTTTGGTTAACTGTTATTGAGCCAACTCAATGTACACGTTTAGGTACGGTTACCCATATCTAAATGAAGGTATATATTTCATTTGTGTGTAACAAGCTAAGACCATCTAACGGTGGAGAGATATTAGCTTGAATCTTAAATCAGGTTTTCATCCAACGGTGAATATTGATTGTTTTGTTCCAAAGTTATCAAACCCTGATTTGAAGACTATATAAGGGAGAACTCTGGCAACTGGGAAACCTAATCCCCACACCTCTTGTGTGATACTAGTTGCGACTAGAGTCGATTCTCCTTTAACCTAGGTTTTTCCTAAAACCATTATAGATTAACGACTTAAAGACTTCATTGGGAATCTGAAGCAAGACCCAACTATTTTCTCTGTAGTTGTGTGTTCTGATCTTACTTGTTCTTTCGTATTGAGTACTATCTTCTCTAAGATTTTCTCGAGATTTATCTCCGATAAGTAAGATATAAAAAGTAATCACAAAGCTCTTTGTCTCATTCTTTGTGATTCCACAATAACTTGTTCTACTACCATATAGTTAAGTTATTGTGAGGTGATTGATATTTCTAGGCTATTCTTCGGGAATATAAGACCGGATTATCAATTGGTTCCTGTTCACCTTGATTTATCAAAAGACGGAACAAAAACTTCGTAGGTATTTCTGTGGGAGACAGATTTATCTATCAGAATAGACTTTTCTGTGTGAACAGATTTGTTTATCAAGTCTTCGAATTTGGTTCGTAGCAACTCTTAGTTGTAGGTGAGATCATCTAAGGGAATCAAGTGCGTAAAGTCCTGCTGGGATTCAGAGGCGTAAGGAACGCGATTGTACCTTAATCAGTGTGAGATTGGTTAGGGCTTAACTATATTCCAGTCTGAAGTTAACTTGTAATAGGCTAGATTCTGTAGCGGTTTAATACAGCGTGGTGTTCAAATATGGACTAGGTCGTTGGGGTTTTCTGCATTTGCGGTTTCCTCGTTAACAAAACTTCTGGTGTCTGTGTTATTTCTTTTCCGCATTATATTTTCTATATAATTGAAATATCACAGGTTGTGTGTAGTTCAATCAATTGGTAAATCCAACCTTTGGTTATTGATTAAAGTTGATTGACACTTGAACATTGGTCTCTGGTACCGTTCAAGTTGTTTCTCATAATAATCAGGCTCGCGGATTCCTGCCTATTTGATTTGTTGATTACATTGAGAAACATAGATATAACTTTTGGATATATTTTCCTTGATTGAGTCTGACTGTCTAGTTGATTCTCCTGGAATTATATTAGAGTGATCTTTTGAAGATTGTTCTTGAGAGGTGGTAAAAGATCCAGGCTTCTCATCTAAGTGAGTGTAAGTGTTCCGTATTGTGAGATTTTCCATCTTTATCTATTGCAAACATATTTCTAAGCCTTGATCTTTGCTCTAAAGGGAAATCAAATACGTTTATCTGTTAGAGGAAGATTGGTATCAAAAGTCTTCACCAAGGTTTAAGAAACTCTTAGGATGTAAAGGATGTCAGCTAAGGGAGTCAATTGCGCAGAGCCTTGCGAGATTCAATAGACGTAAGAAGAGCGACTTTAATGAGTCGCTTGGAGGGTGGATTCGGTCTCAACTACATTTTGGTCTTAAGTATGATAATAGGCTAGTTTCTGTAGCGGCTTAATACAGTTTGGTGTTCAAATCTGTACGAGATCCCGAGGTTTTTCTGCAGTTGTGGTTTCCCCGTTAACAAAATTCTAGTGTCTTATGTTTTTCATATTCCAGATTATATTGCTTATCTTTATAATTGGATTTAGGCAAGTTGTACATATTCAATCTTAGTAGATATGTCTGTATAATTTTGATCGATTACGAGACGTGTTTCTTATAGATTTCGTATATTGAAAGATAAATAACAAGTTTAATTACTTGGCAGGTTTCCGATTGGATTTTGGATATGACTAGATTGATCTTGGATATTGATTTTTGAGATCGTCTAAGTACTCTTCTTAACAATCGGGTTCACGGACTCCTTGTCTATATACATACTGATTGAGAAGAGGTAGAGATATAAACTCTATAAACGTATTGTCAAGGAACATTCAGTTCGTCTGCTTGCAATTGTATTAGGCTTTGTCCATACATGTTTCCGAACGAAAAAGTTGGTGGTGTACTTGGTATGATCTGTGTTTTCAATTTGTATCAGAGCAGGTAAACATTGAAAGACCTAATAAGTGTTTGTAAATGGTCTAGACCTGTATTCAATGAGTCGGAGTACGGTTTTTCAGTTACCAAGAAAAGACTCATTATACGTGTTACCCAGAATGAAGAACACTACTGGTAAATAGATCTCTCTCTATGGAAACTTATGTCTCTATCAGAGAACTTCCTCAACCACTAATAGTATTCTCGTAATAATATCTTGGAGAGGAGAGTAACCTAATTATGTGGAATCTCTTATGTCCGCTAGTTTAAAGACTTATTTGGGATTAAGAAGCGTCTACTAGTGCCTTTGGTGGGAAACTGGAATTGCATTGTTATTTTAGTTTTCAATTATTGATTTGATTGACTAACGATTTGTTAACTCTTGATTACATCTAGTTTGATTATTCTTGAGAGCCTTCTCTTCTGACATAAGGTCACTCAAACTAGATCAAGAGACTTGTGATCATCCATTGTTAACAGACTCAGTTTTGTGTGTGATCGATCATAATTTGGAATCAAGTTTGTTATTGTGCAGGTCCAAAAGACTATTGAAGATTTGAAGATAAAAAAAATAAATTCTTATTGGTTTCGTATCTTTGTTAATTGCTTCTTGCACAAATTTAATCGGCTGGGATCCGACTAGATCTAGTTTATCTTTTGATAGACTTATTATTGCCAGTCGTAATTAGATCGACAAGATATCATTTGGTGGTATTGTTCAGTATCTGGATCTGGTAGTTCTGTTTGACTCGATTGGGTTAACTTGTTTAATCCAGATATTGGAAGATCTGAACCCGACAAAGGATTTTAATTGATTTTAAACAGAAAAACCTTTGTCACACTTAACACATACCTCTGTGATTTATTTCCTGGGATAGTAGAGTGGTTACCACTAGTCATTTACTATTTGGAAGACGATCGAAAAGGTTGAGTGCTTAAAGTCTTCAGAGAGGCTGAAGCAACTTAAGATAATGGATTTTATCTTAAGATTCACGTGCATTGGAAGATTGGTTGTAGTTGCAGGCCTACTGAGGAAACTAGGTAACTATCGGTAGTTTACTTGGTCTCAACTATACGAAGTTGGTAGTGTCTTTGTATATAGGCTTAATTCTTAGAGTATTCAAAACTAGACTAGGTCCCTGGGTTTTTATGCATTTGAGGTTTCCTCGTTAACAAAATCTTGTTGTGTGCTTTTACTTAACTTTCCGCATTATAATCTTTTTAAGTTATAATTAAAGTAATTGTACTTGTACATAAATCCCAAACACTTGGGTGGATCCCTATAGTTTAAGGTTCGGTTTTGAACTTATATTATATACCAAGTGTATACCTTGTGGTTGTTATCTTCTTGACAGTCTTTGTCTATATTAGATCATGCAAGGCGTCAGATTTATAGGTTGATATCGAAAAGATTGTGGTGTACTTGGTAACCTCATCATTTCACCATTATCCCAAGTTGCTTCACCTGTTGTGAACACTTATGTTCTCAATTCCTTTGAGCCGTAGCCCGAAATAGTAAAGGACTAACTTGTTCTAATAACCACCTCATTGTATACCTCCCAAATCCGACAATGGCCAGAGATAACGTTGAGTATTAAGAATCTTCCGTTTAACAAATATAAACGCTTATGGTCAAAGATCAAACCAAGACAAATATATAAATAATCTATTATCTCAGGGAAGAAGCTTTATCCAATCAACTCTACGGGAAAAAACAATTAAACAGTTCGTTTGATCTTTCAACAAGTATAATGCCTATCAAGATAAACAGCATGTTGTATCCCATAGAATCAAGTGTGCACGAAGTATCACATAGATCGGAAAATAAAAAGAAAAATTCTTCAAGCATTCGATCTTCAATCTCCAAAGTAACCGTTGCACAAACAACTTGATTCCTATTAACAATCAATATACAAAGAACGGAGTCTGTTAACGTTGATTGATATAAAGTTCTACCTATAGATCTCTAATCACTGGATCTTTAATAGGTTTTCCTCAAACAAACTTGAGTGGCTATGGAATAATCAAGTTTGATATATCAAGGATAACTATACCGTTAGCCAATCAAATCAATAAATAAAAACTAAAATAACAATACAATTTAGTTTCCTCCCAACGGTATTACTAAAGGCTTATTAATCCAAAAAATGACTTTAAATGAAAGCAGTGCAAGAGATTTCACACTTAGTCTAGATATCGGATTCATTCAAAACCTTCAAGACTTTCATAAAAATAAATAAATTAAATACTAAAAGTAAGTGGCTGGGTGGGACGCCTTATGCTGGATCACAAGTTGTCACCCTCCAAAACCGGCCCTTACCACCAGAAACAAGATTAAGAAGTGATTATGTCTCATATTGGCATGGGTTCGGTTACGATTTGAAAACTCAAAGCAATTCAACACAAGGTTTAAAGCCAAAATATTTCATTTTTGTAGTATATCAAGAAAAAAAATAAAAAAAAATTTGAAACACCAAGAACCCTGAATAATTTTCTTCATATCCAAATCAAGATAGTAATTGAAGAATATTGTTGACACTGAAACACAAGGATGCAGATGAGCCTGTCAGTAAGATATCATCAATATAAACCAATAAAACTTTGGTCGCCAACTGTTTGTACCAAAAAATTACTCCTAGGTAAAACAATTTACTGTTGAAGTACTTTCTTTAGGTTCGAAAATCAACATAGTACAAAATGAGCCTAAACCAATAAGTTATCCGTTCACATTTTGCTTCAGTTATAAAGAGAAAAGATAAGTTGATCTTAGGGAAGGGAAAGCAAAGAAAGTTGAGGAAATCAGTGGTGATTGAATTGTTGTGTGTAAGGTTATCGAACTATAAAATATCAGGCCTTCAGAGTTGTAAGCTTGTTCTCTCTTTTGGAATAGCCAAAGGAGTCTATTTATAATTGTAAGGGTCACACACTATTTCCTCGCAAGTAGTGTAAGTAGTGAAGGAATTGAGAGGTGGATATTGTGGATGTAATGGTAGAGTAATGTCAACTTTACTAGGGAAGCTTCTAGACTACCACTCCATCATCTCTTCAATTTTTCTAAACTGTCACCACTACTTGTTACTTTCACATCATTGTCACGCTGCATGTGGTTATAAACCACCAGACCAATACCCCATGAAGAATCCCCCCATGTAACATGTTTTGATTTCTCGTAGGAATTAGTGGAGTCATGGACTACTTCTTGTTTTGGTCAAGTCACAACTTCATTATGGCCACAGCGTTGTGCCCTAGGATAGTTTGTCCATAGCTTGGCTAGGACCGAGTTACCGAGTTGATAGCTAGCCAAGGTACTATGACTTAAGATTGCTTTGCCAAGCTTAGTTAAGGCCGAGAGATAAGGATGGACAAGCTTGTCCAAGGCCGAGAAGTAAAGATGGCTAGGATTGCTAACTTCGCCAAGCTTAGCGAGAGGTGAGAGACGGCCAAGTTGGCTGCTGGGAGAACGGCCAAGTTGTTGGCAGGAACGGAGAAGTTGGTTGTGGCGAGAACGTCCAAGTTGGATGTGGCAGGAACGACCAAGTTGCTGGCAGGAACGGTTGGTTACTCGGCCAAGATGCCCGACCAAGTTGCTAATCCAACTTGTCTGGCGCTAGTAGGCCCATGTTTTCCGCGCTAGAGGGCCCATGTTTTCCGCGGCAATCCAACTTGGTTGTTGCTGCCAGCAGCCAACTTGGTCGTTCTCGCCAGCAACTTGGTCGTCCGCCCCAACAGTCCATGCTCGTCAGTTCCAACGGCCAATGCGCGTCTGTTCCATCAACTAATGCTTGTCTGTCACAAGCAGCAACCAACCTTCTCGTCTTCGGCAACAATCCTTATCTCTCGGCCTTAAACAAGCTTGGAGAAGCTATCTTAGGTCATAGTACCTTGGCCATTTATCAACTCGGTCAAGGCCAAGCTTCCTGGGCCACATTATCGTGGCCAAAAAGAAGTTGTAACTTGGCCAATATAAGAAGTATCCCGTGACTCCACTAATTCCTACGAGAAACCAAAACATGTTAATGAAGGAATTTTTCACGGGATATTGGTCTGGTGGTTTACAGCAACATGCGGCATGTCAACACCCCATGATCAGAAAGTACCAAGTAGTGGTGACAGTTTAGAGAAGTTGAAAAGATGATGGAGAGGTAGTATAGAAGCTTCCCTAGTATAACGGACATAACTCTATCATTCCATCCTTGATCTCCATCTTTCCATCCGTTCACTACTTCCACTACTTATAAGGAAACGGTTTGTGACCCTTACAACTATAAATAGACTCCTTTGTCTATTCAACAAAAAAAACTAACTGTTTGGAAGCTCCGATCTTTTATAGTTCAACAATCTTATACACACTCAATTCATCATCACCGTGATTCCTCAACTTTATCTGTTTTCCCTCCCTAAGATCAACCCATCTTCTCTACTTGTAACTGAAGCAGGACGTGAACATCCATTATCTTGGTTTAGGCTCGTCCTATATGATTTTGATCCCAAACCTAAATAAAGTACTTCGACAGTAGATTGTTTTACCTAAGGCCAAATTTTAGGTACAAATGATGAACCAACGACTATAAACCTGAAATAAGTGAAACCCCAAAGTAAGAACAACTTCAACTAATTTATAGTACCAAGCTCCTGGTGCCTGCTTGAACCCGTAAAAGTGGACTTGTTTAACTTACACACGAAATCTGGATGAGAACAATCTTGGATACCAGATGGTTGAACCATGTAAACATCTTCCATTTAATTCCCTTGAAGAGAGGCATTGGTGACATCAAGTTGCCTTACTTTATATATCAAGTCTCTGATTTCGTTTTTGTTTGCTTGTGTCAATCATGTCGGAATGTAAGAATCCTTAAAAGCAGATACATAAGATGCGACAATATAATAATTAAATTGAGCATAAGGAATAAGAGTTCTAGTTTTGCTCTTGGTGGTCATAATGTGAGTCATTTTGTCAGAATGAGAAGTGGGAATAATTGGAGACTCTGGGACTGGAGATTAAGGTAGACTATGGATGATGATGATATAAAAGTGAATTAAATTTGATTAGGAGATACCAAATGATTTGGAGGAGGTATAACGACATGTGTAAGAGAGAAAAAGATAAGAAATTGAGAAGTGATTATAGTTGAATTGCTTTGAGTTTCCAAATCGTAACCGAACCTAGCCAATATGAGACATAATCACTTCTTAATCTTGTTTTTGGTGGTTAGGGCCGGTTTTGGAGGGTGACAACTTGTGCTCCAGCACAAGGCGTCCCACCTAACCACTTACTTTTAGTATTTAATTTATTTATTTTTATGAAAGTCTTGAAGGTTTTGATTGAATCCGATATCTAGACTAATTTTTTATGCTTGTAATCACCGAGCTAATACTACTAACAGTAACGTTTAGTAATTAATGAGAAAGTTTTTCAAACCCATACTTATTTAAGTTTTCAATATAAATCTCGGTGATGGTAATGGTACAATTACAGTATGAATAGTCTCCTTTTGTTTCGATAAATAAAAAAAGTGTATCGGTTCACTATTTTGCCGAGAGAAATTGCATCAAAAGGGCGTTTTAAAAATCCTTCGCACAAGGTCATCAACATGTCAGAGACGGCCCTGTTATTTTCTAGGAGTCATTGGTATACGCAATCCAAATGATAATGTCCATTCGGTTAGATTCATAACAAAAGTAAGACATTACAAGAACCTAAAATACGTAACTGCATATGTTCCCATTGGTAACTAAATGAGAAACTGTATTAATTAATGTCGAGGATAATAAGCCGTACACAGCACAACAAATATTCTCAGCTTAGTCATATACCATCATCACCATATTGCAAAGATGGTGAAGTTGGAGCTTAACAAAATTAGGGCTTTTGATAAGATTGTACCCAGACTTGCATACACACCTGAATCTTAAGATAGGCTTAACTGGTACTCTTCTGGTAAGCTCGCCATCGCAGCTGATCCTTGTTCTTCAGAAGCTACTTTCTTGAAAGGTTATCGCAAGAGTCAGCCAGTTAGGGTTTCTTCAAATAGTTTTCTGTAAACTTGTCACACGATCTCCAATTTAATGTTGACTAGACTAGCTAGCTACAAGGTCCAGTTCGGCTTTAGGTCTTCAGCGGGCTTTACACTGGTGGACATGAATCTTGGCCTGCGCCCCTAAGCTGTGCTGTTCTGCCTAAGACTTGAGAGCTCATGGACGCCTACAGATTGCCAAGGATTTGCCTGGCCTGCCTGAACACAGCCCAGAGGAAGCAGGCTTTTACTGTATTCTAATTTGTTGGGGCTACGACGGGTTTAGACTAAACATATTAATGCATGCATTAGCTAAAAAGACCAAATTGTGAATCTGTGATCGATAGTTTAGACAAAAATGAGGGCAAGGAAACGCACAACTTTGTTTAAACAAAGGTCATCCTAAATTACACGCATCTGAAACTCGAGGTGAATATATAAACAGTTCTTCTGGTACTTTGTCATAAGAACAAGAGAACATGTAAACCTTCATTTAATGTACAAATATGCACAATCCGAGTGGGTTGAGTTCATGCGCATTCACCCATTGAGCTAGATCAAGCAAGAATGTTTGCTGTTTAATACAATGTCAAAACCACAGACCAAGTTTAAGGATGCGTGCAAGCCACGTACAGAGTCGAAAACTTTCCCTTACATTTACAATGTGAAAACCTACAACTGTAAAATCTGCAGACAGGCATAAGAAAATTTTATGAGCACTTGTTATGCTTGTGTTTTACAAATAACGTCTAATATGCATTACTGCTATTACAAGCATTGAAAGCACATGCTAAGTAGTCTGCACAGGACGATATTATGGTACGTCCGAGTTCAGTCGGCACGAATGGAAGTGACATACATTAAGTTTATTTTGTTCAAGCAAAAGATAGATAGACAATGCTGTTACTATGAAATTGCATAAATGATTCGAGGCAGCAATGATCAAAGAAAATAAGTTTCTAGATTTAGTATTCACCCAAGACATAAAGAATCGAGTAAAAAAGGAAGACAAGAGTAGCGAGTCTGAAAAGTGATACCCACACAAACTAGAGAGACTACATACTTATTTATCAGCTTTATATTAAAGTTAAGATAAGAATAGATATTCACCTTCTTCAGCTTATTGTGAGTCTGTGACCTACCCAAATAATCGAGGACAACGATTTTTTTAGCCAAGCGTTAAACCTATTGGATTAATAGAGCTTCATTGATTTCAGAACTTTCAAAACCCCTGGAATTTGGTAAATTATTAGGTGACACTAAGCTCCCCACAAAATCCCATGTGGAGATCACTGCACAGCCGTTAATCACAAGTTTGGTGAACTTTTTATGTTTCAGATCATACAAATAAGACTTGCAGCAACCCACATGTACCAGAATCATACCATTCTGGAAGGATTGCTTCGGATACATAATTCCAAATGCACCATTACCACTTGTTTCTCCGACAGTGAACATTTTAGTCCAAGATCCGTGTACACCATAGTTCATCATCCATACCTTGCAACATGACATGTACACACAACCAAATAGGTAAAGACAACCTCCCAAAAGACGAACATGTATCTGATCAAAAATAGCGTATGGAAAATTTTGCGGTAGTGGAATTTCTTTGAATGTTTCCCTATAAATATCAAAAGAGCCAATCATTCTACGGTCTTCAGCACCCCTGGGAATATCCACCCAGTAAAAAACTCCTTCAAAAAACACAAGATCTTCATGCGGATATAAGAAAGGGATGTCCGGATATGTCTTCCAGAAATCTAACTTGATTGAATAGACCACGATTTCACTGTACTTTCCCCTAATGTTTGCCATTCGTGCAAACTTATAATCTTCTGATTTCAAATCATAACCGAAACCATACTTGTACCTGACATGAAAACCTCTTGATTTCATATCTGTTTATATTGGTGATGGTATCTTCTTGTAGTCTTTAGTATACGGGTTCCAAATGATAATATCTTTTTGAGATGATATATAACAAACTAAGCCATTACAAGAATCTATAATGCGTCCACGTCTCATTTTATGTTCTGAAGGGTAATCAAATCGAGCAACCGTACTACTTAATGTTGAAGATGATGAATCGTAATCAACACAACAAATCTTACCCTCACTTTTATATATAACGCCATGTTCACCATATTTCAGAGAATGATTAAGTTGGAGTTTAACAAAATGAGGGTTTGTAATAAGATTATACCAAAATTTGGATACACACCTGAATCTTGAGAGAGATGTTGCTGGTAATCTTTTTAGAATATCAATTATGATCTCTTCTGGAATAAAGCTCGCCATTGCAGCTGATTCTTGTTCTGCTCTTCTGGAATTAGGTTTACTTTCTGCTGTAAAACTTTGAAAGATCCCCATTTTATTTTCGCTCTCTTATAACTCACACTAGTCACTGACTCACTTCTCACTGAAGAAATCTTAATCACCGATCCGATTAAATTGCGTACGTGCTGGGGTGCAAATCAGTTGGCGTGTTTGGTGATGTGGTGCGGTGGCCACGATTCATTTTGGGTATTTTTTAAATTTCGAGATGGTAATTTTTTAGAGTGGTGCTAGACGCACTCTCCACCGAGAAAGCCACCGAAAACGAATCGTGCGGCAGTATAGTAATGGTTCGAGCATCGGGATTAGGGCCATGTAAAGTTATTGAATTTTTTCCGAAGTGAGTCTACGGTTATTGAATTTTTTATTATTTTTTGATCGGTAAAGAAAAGATTAGATTAAGCTGGTAACTGGCTAGCAGGCTAGTGTGGTTCAAAGTAAATTCTATGGCAGTTTTTCAAGAACGATTTTTTGGGGACCAGCCTTTTTTGGGGACCATTGTTTTATAAGGTCATCTACCCTATAATTATAAGGGATGTCCTAAAAGATTAAGATTACTAATTTACCCTTTCTCCTAATTTATATTATAACTAACCTAATAACCACCCAAATATAAATTTAACCTAATCCTAATCTATTAACAAAAAACCAAAATCAGACCCCTCCTCTTCCTTAGCCGCACAAAAGTTTTTTTTTTCTTCTCTTCTTCTTATTCCTTTCAACTTCGTCTTCTTCGATTAATCGTCGATTCATAAAAATTTCATCGTCGATTAATCAATCAAGTATAAGAATGCGTCGAAAGAACACCCCAAGACTCCCAGGAGAAGGTCCTGATTGACACATTTAGCAAATCTCCCAAGTGAAGTTCAGATTGAAAAAGAAGTGGAACCGGTTGGTGAAGTCATAATCAAGTACCAAAGACGCAAGAAGAACCCTGAAACTGCCACTATGAAAATCCGCAGGTATTTTCCCACAAACCCATTACTTTTAATTTGATTTTGATTCGTTAAATTGAATAGAAATCATCAAAATAGGGTTCAAATGGAAGTTACAGTGCGTTGTTCGGTTTGGTGGATTTTCAAAAAAATCCTAGTTTGTTAACCGAACTTCCTGAAAGGAAGAACACGAAGAACAGTTCGGTTCCATAGAATTTAACACTAGGTAACCGAACTGACAGTTCGGTTGGTTCGCAAAGTATGCTAAAACTATTTTGTAACCGAACTTTACCAATATTACAAAAAAAAAAAATCGAAACTTTGTAACCGAACTTTGCTATTTTTCCTACTATGTTGAGTTTTGATTTAACCGAACTTTGCCCACTATGTTCGGTTTGTTCGCAAAGAATTCTAAAACTATTTTGTAACCGAACTTTACCAATATTACAAACAAAAAAAAAATTGAAACTTTGTAACCGAACTTTGCTATTTTGCCCACTATGTTGAGTTTTGATTTAACCGAACTTTGCCCACTATGTTCGGTTTGTTCGCAAAAAACCTAGACAAACCGAACTCTTCACTGATTGCAGATATGTGGAGTTCGGTTTGTTCGCAAAAAAACTTGACTAACCGAACTCTTCCGTAATTGTGTGTATGTGGAGTTCGGTTTGTTCGCAAATTTACTTGACTAACCGAACTATTATCTTGAACCCTTATGTTGGCCTATTTTTCGTGAACTTTTGCTACTAACCAAACCTTACTATGAGAACCCTTATGTTGCGTATGATTTAGTCAATCATTTATTGGTTAAGCTAATATCTTTTGTTTTCTTGATTAGTGGCAAAGGCAAAAAATCTAACCAAACTTTACTGGAAGATATGAGAACTCCCACACCTCGAGGCAGAGTACACTGTGGTGCCTGTAAGCGTGGAACCAAAAATGCTAAGTTTGGAGGTGGGTCACTACCGGGTGTTGTCATCCAAGATGATGTCAATAGAGATAATTTTGACAGTGTAATCCAACAAGTTGATCAAGAGATTGTGGAAGAGATGAGTAATCAAGAACATAATCAAGGTGGAGAAGAGGAACCAGCTGAAGAAGAAGAAGGAGATAAGGATGAAGAAAATGACAATGATGACAATGAAGAAGATGAGGAAGAAGGAGATAAGGATGGAGAAAATGTAGATGACGAATCAGAGGATGACCCGGAGGACGAGGAAGAGGAAGAGGAACAAGGAGAAATAGTTCAAGATAAACCTAGAAAGACGCCCAAAAAGCCTTGTGCTAGATATGCATACATTCCTGATAAGGATTTGTGTTTGCTGCCAAAGAACCCAACTTATGGTACTCCAAGAGATGGAGGGGAGGTATTGTTTGGCTACAAAAACTCATGGGCTGCCAAGATCTTTGCGACAAAGGTATTGAATCTTAACCATCAAGATTTTTCAGTCATTTTATTATATTTTGACATTTATTTTTCTATATATGTGTATATAAGATATGATGTTGTTTTTTTGGATCATAATTATGCGGTTCGTGTTTTCAAACGTCAGAAGAACAAGATATGGGACATAGCGGACGAGTGTGATGAGGTCTGATTGGAGGTATTTGATTGTGTATTATGGAATGTGATACAACATGCGCACCAAAATTTTGATGTTGTCACTGTTTCTGCATTTGCCGAGAGGCTTTATCCAGAGACGGATACCTTTCATCTACCATTTGGCGAGATGGCAATAACTCCGGATGATTGCAATAGAATCACATGCCTACCAATTATGGGAAAGAGTGTTCGAGAAGGCTACGATCCCTCGATGAATTATGAAGTTCTTGAAAAGTTGGTCGAAAAGTGTTTAGGATGGGGCCAGGACAAGGCACAATGTGAGTTTGGACGAGCTGTTAAAGATCCTAAGAAAGGTGATGAGTTTAATGAGTTTGAGGAAGACCGCTCTTACAAGAAGAAGTTGAAAATTTTCAAGCTGGTTATTTTGAAAAAGGAGTTTGGAGGGACAAAAGATTTGGTAGCTGCTGGAAAGTCGGTGATGACACCAGAGAAGATTAAGCACCATGTGACTGCATATTTGTTATATCAACTAGGAACCATTTTCTTCCCCAACACTTCTGGGAACTTGGTAAATTCCCATTACCTGTATCTTTTGGAAAACCTTGATGAGGTGAACAACTACTCTTGGGGCACGGTGGTTCTTGCATTCATTCAAGAGGAGCTCTGAAAAGCTTCGAGGCTTAATATTTGTCAAATTGGAGGCTTATACACACTTATTCAGCCCGTTAAACTATCCTTTGTGTGTTTAAAAATAGTTAGTATACAGAGTATAGTTCGGTAGAGACATGAAATAATTAGTCAACTGAACTTTGTAGTTCGGTTTGCAAGATATATTTGCGAACAAACCGAACTTTGTTATTGATAAGTTAATTTTTATTTTTGTAGCCGGATGAATGTGTATTGTTACTAATCATACTGCAAATGTATCATTTGTGACTCCTTCTCATAGGTTTGGGTGTACGACCACTTCCCTGATCTGAAATTGGCTCATGCTAGGACTCCTTGGCTTTATGGGAAGCCTACAGCTGGTAAATATGAATTTTTGAACTCACAGATGAAGTGTAAAAAAAACAGTTGTTAAGGTTGAGGGAGAGATTGGAAAATAAAACGCTTGAAGAAGTGGTTTTCCATCCATACACTATTCCATCAGATGAAGAGTAAGAAGTCGAGGTTGATAATTTCTCACCTATCGCGGGTTATAATGGACCGTTGTATTATCCTGGCGGTTGTACAATGTATAATCCTCGAAGAGTATTGAGACAATTTTGTTGTGTCCAAACTGTCCCACAAGTGGAGAATTTCAAGGTGAAGAAGCGGGGAACTAAGAACACCGTCAAATATTTTACCCCAAAATATGAACCTGCTCCATCAGTGGACCACTGGAACAACTTTGGGAATTATCTTCTTCCACCTGAAGAGTGTGAAGATTCGTATGATGATCCAAATGCCGCTGACCAGGGATATATGGAATGGTATGAAAATATTTCTCATCCTCTTGTAATAAACAGAGTCCAACAAGCCCGTGTTGAGAAAGCGAAGCGAAGGCAATGGAGAAAGAGGCTCAGAAAATTCAGAAGCGTATGCCTACCTGTGGTGACGAGGCCTTGAACTTATGGAATGTCGTGGTAAGATATTTTCTCTTATTTTTTATTTTCAAATTGTTATAAAATATTGAATAATAATAGTTATTTATGCTTTTGATTGAAAAAAGGTGAAGGGAGGTACGAAATTGTTGAAGAAAATGATGGCAAAAATCCGGAGTGGAGAGCCGATGAACACTCGAGAACAGACAGACCTCTATAACCAATGGACTAAGGTTTTATCACCCAACATTGTTGATCCAAGCCATACCATGCCGGTGAAGAAGAGTCGCCGAGAAGGGGAAGATTCAAGTCGGATGGTTGAACAACAAAGCAGTGGAGAGGACACTCCAAGTGATGACGAAAGACAAGCTAAAGCTCCTAAACGCAAGAATAAAAGAGTTTGTCGTAGTGGTCGTCGTGAATGAGTGATTGCAACAATTAGTATTTTGGTTTCTTATGTTTAGAAAACTTTTTTATTGCGGATTTGGTTGTTTGTTTTCTTATGTTTCCAACAATTAGTTATGGTATTGTGGATTAGTAAAGGAATTTGATAATTTGGTTTTTAATCTGTGTTTTAAAGGATTAGTTCGGTTATTAGGCTAATTTATCGATCTAACCGAACTTCAAAAAAAATTGGGATACAATAAGGTAGTTCGGCTAGTAGGCCAAAATCGTAAGCAACTGAACTACGTAGTCCCAAAGTTCGGTTTGCATACATATTTACGATATAACCAAACTAAACAATAAAAATATCAGAAGTTACAGAGTGTTATTCGGTTACCTGGTAAAAAATGAAAGGTAACCGAACTTCGTACTTAAAAAAAAAAATTGAGTTCGTCTTGTTAGTTTGGTTACCTGCTAAAATTGCTAAGGTAACTGGACTTTGTGCTTCCAAAACCAGTCCTAATGTACTAGCAGTACGGTTACCTGAGCAATTTTAGCAGGTAACCGAACTAACAAGACGGATTCAAAAAAAAAGTACGAAGTTCGGTTACCTGTCATTTTTTACCAGGTAACCGAATAACACTCTGTAACTTCTGATTTATTTTTTTATTGTTGAGTTTGGTTATATCGCAAATATGTATGCAAACAGAACTTTGGGACTACGAAGTTCGGTTGCTTACGATTTTTTCAGGTAACCGAACTTTTAATTTCCAAAACTTTAAGCTGTTTGGAAACCAGGGGAAATAGAGCCGTTAAGACCTACTTTTTTTTTTTTGAAATTCAACAAAGTTCGGTTGGGAAACTAGCACAGGTCTAACCGAACTTTGTGGATAGTCGAGTTCGGTTACCACGTAAAATCACACTGCAAACCGAACTTTGCACATTTGTCGAGAAACCAAAACTTTATATATATACGAACTAAACTTTGCATACATGGAAAGTGAAGAACTTTGCATACATATTTGCGATATAACCGAACTCAACAATAAAAAAAAATCAGAAGTTACAGAGTGTTATTCGGTTACCTGGTAAAAAATGACAGGTAACCAAACTTCATACTTTTTTTTTTTTTTTTGAATCCGTCTTGTTAGTTCGGTTACCTGCTAAAATTGCTCAGGTAACCGTACTGCTAGTACATTAGGAGGGGTGAAGATCAGGTTGCCTGTCATTTTTATACATAGGTTATAAAATTGCGTATCCGAAGATCAGGTTGCCTGCTAGTACATTAGGAGGGGTGAAGATCAGGTTGCTCAGGTAGCCGTTTCCTGGCCACCTATGTTATATATACGAACTAAACTTCTTCACTTTCCATATCAAACCTCTTAAAAATGGCAGTGCGACGTCCTAAATTTACTCTCGATGAAGATCTTTCTCTTTGCAGGAATTATGTAGAGTACTATCCTAAGAGGGGTGAAGAACGACGAATGAATGTCGTAATGAGTAAGAGTTATTGGGGAAAGATTCATGAGAAATTCTGCTCCAAAACCGGAACCCCCATAACCGTGATCGTGCAGCCTTATTTATTCGATTTGCAAAGATAAGAGATAGGGTCAAAGAATTTATTGGTTTAGTTCGAATTGTGAAGCGGTATCGACTTAAAGGTGAAACATTCGAGGAAACCGTTGAAAGATCTCAAAATGAGTGGCGAAGATGGAAAATAAAGAATTTCAAATATGAAGCTCATTTTTATGTTCTTAGGAAGTTCTTTTGTGTTCGTTTCGGATATTAAGTACGTTGTGTTATCAATATTTATATAGAGTGTTAGTAAGTTTAAAATTTAGCTTTAGTATCACCCTCATCCTTTGTTTGTTATGTTGGTGTTGCATTTTAATTAATTTTCAATTAAAATTGTTTGGATTTTATTGTTTTTCAATTTTAACAAAATTATAGAACTTTTAGTGGCGCAAAACTAGTGTAATTTCGCTGTCCAGCTAAAAGTTCGGTTGTTTGTCCAAGTTATATATCACACCAGGTAGTGCTGGGTTCGGTTACCTGCAAAATTGTACCAGGTAGCCGAACTCAATAGTTCGGTTGCTACATAATCTTATTTTCCTAACCGAATATATCACTGTAAACCTTAAAAAAATAAAAGCAAATTATACAACTACACTATAATACACCCAAAAAATAAGACCAAATTCCAAAAAACACAATCTTTAATTCATAATATGATGTTCAAAGCATAATTAGTTTAATTAATGGTACATTTAATCACCCTCTAGGACAATTTGACCCTCGTGTATAATTTCTTCCGAGTCCTTCACAACTTTCCACATCTCCATGTTATGCTCATACATAATGCACCAACCCAACATTTTGTCAGGGTTAAATCCACACCAATAAGATTTTCCGGATATCGGAGGCAATGGACAATTGTCTTCTAGTCGGGGGCGTATAAAGTGGTTGTTCTTAATCAACGCAATCACCAATCTCCTATGTTTAAGTTGCTCGACACATATGGTTGTTTTCGGAGTGTATGTGAAACTAGCATCTTTTGAGAAATAGTGAACCACGCAATTGAATGCGTCGGCGATTAAGTGCCCACATATCGGCATGCCCATTCAATGATCCCTTGTGACTGGATTGTCCCCGTGGAGACGGATTTAATACCTAACAAACTGCACATTGAGACTAGCATCCCTATCGCACAATATTATCTTGTAAAATTACGGGTTCTCCTTAAGCTTCATCAACAACCTTTGCCAGACATAAGTGATTGGACAATCATTATATAGATTGGCACCTTGGGTAAAGGGACCTAGTTGTTGTATGATAACGTGGAAACTGCAATTACCATCCAGAGGGACGTCGTCGGTGGATATGACGTACTCTCTAATGTAAAGAGGTAGCTCTTCCAAATAGCTTTTATTAATAAGTGGTGGTACATCATCAATTGGTCGACTACTTTGTTGGATGGGGCCAAGGTTTGAAAAACGGGTCACGACTCAGGTCACGGGTACTAGGCGTGACCGTTATAACGCGCTTTGACGGGTGTGAGCACGTTTTCGGGAAAAAAACGCGCTATTTAGGGAAAAACGCGTTTTTTGTACATTTTTTTAAAAAAACGGGCGTTATAACTGTTGAATAGAAAATTAAAAAAAAATATGATCTGAAATTCCTATCCAACGGTTATAACGTGTGTGAAAACGTTATAACGCGTCTAAAAAACGTTGTGACTAAGTTTTTTTTCTTTTTTAATATTCCCTCCGTCCCTAAATAGATGACATATTCATTTTTAAATTTTGTCTTACTGACCTATATCATTAAAAAACGGGATATCTTTAAAACTATCATTTTAATTGATTATTGTTAGTATAAAAAATATATATAATTTGATAGTCATGTTAATATTCCTTATGTAGGTGTTTTAAAATGTTTTTCACCACACAAATTACGAAAGTTTGATAATATTCGTGACGGTCAGTTATAACCACTTAAATTCTGTCGGCAAGAATCAAACAATCATCATTCCAATTTAAGAAAATCCATAACCTAGCTAGGTAGACTTGTCCCTTTATTTTATCTCATTTTAAGTTTTAACAAAGAAGTGGACTTGGTTCACTTGAAGATTCAGGTTGATCCAATTGGGGGAGGCAACTCAATTAAGTTTTAACAAAGTCGATTCTTCTGTTGGAAATTTTTTCTATGCCAATGATATTCCCTTCAATGTGGCTAACTCATCTCAGTACCACGAGGCATCTAATGCAGTTGCGAATTTCGGCCAATCCTATAAAGTTCCATCATCTTATAAGTTGTCGAATCCCATATTAACTTCAGAAAAACAAAAGATTGAAAAGGATGTGTTGTCTGTCCAACGACATTATCGAAGAGAATATGGTTGTACACTCATGTCTGATGGTTGGAAAAATAAAAGCAACCATACAGTTGTAAATTTTCTAGTTTACAGTGGTAGTGGAATTACTTTTTTGAAAAGTGTCGACATAGAATATAATCGATTGACAACGGAGTATTTAATTACTTTGTTCAATCCCGTTATAGATGATATCGGTTTGAAAGAATCCACACCAAACTACGCAATCGTTTATTTTCATCGAGAATAAATGATCTGGTGTATATATGTTCAGTACAATTTGAAGTTGGAGCAACAAAGAATTAAAGGTAAAGCAAGACGACATAACATTGATGTTCACGACGTTCATAGTCATTTGAGGGATAAAAATATGCTTGACTGGATAGTGGAGGAAGACGGAACACCGGTTTTACCTCAATAAGAACAATGGTTAAATATGCTGGAAGAGGAAGTTGTTAATAATCCAGAGCATGTCCCTCTACTATACAACTGGCATGATCCCGAAGTTGAGATCTCATACGAAAGGTTACTGGTGAGTGACTTTGTTTATGACTTTGGTAATTTTTCATTTGGAGATAATACACAAGGTTATGAGAATGCGAATCCTACATATGATTCTCGTTACACTACCGATTACTCTGACCATGGTGTCCAACATATGAATGAAGGATATAATGCTAATATTGATAACAATACTGAAGTAGGTAACAATGATGATAAAAATGAAGGAGGTTATGATGATGATAATGGAGGCTATTATGATGATGATACTTATGCGAACGAATAGAGCCAGTATCCCTACGACGATGACTATAATGAGGAAAGGAACCGCCGAGAAAATGAAAAATACATGAATAGATCGAAAAAGGATGGTGGTCGTAGTTGGTTCGCGTAACTTTTTAAATGATGAAACACTAGTTTAATAATCTTATGTTTTTTAAATTTGAAGTTTTTAATCATGTAGTTTACTTTTCCTATATTATTTTAAAATTTTAATTCTAAGTTTTAAGATTTCAATCCAGAGAAAGAAAAAAAACTCAAAAAAAAATGGTAAGAAAGTTATTTACACGATTGCAACGTGCGTGATAACGGGAAAACAGTTCTAAAAAACGCACGTTAAAATGTTATTTAGAAGAAAAAAACATTCGAATTAATTTTAGAAAAACGGTTATAACGTGCGTGAAAATTGAAAAGCGGTCCTAAAAAAATGCCGTTATTTCCTATTTATCGGCATTATAAAGGCACGGGTTCGGGGACCCTCACGGCCACGGTATATGGGTGTGACCGTTTTAACGGCCGTTTTTCCGGTAAAAACGGGTGTTTTTCAAACCTTGGATGGGGCACATTGGAGCCTTAAGCTTCACGTCTCTTGAGTTGGTTGGATCGGTACCGATGGAGTAGGTTGTGTTGGTGGGGAGTGTAACATCGGTCCTTTTTTCTTCGTATCCCGTTCACTTGTTTCACCCTTTTCCATAATACTCCTAGCCTTTTTCTTAGAATCTTCTTGGTACTTCGCCGCGGTATGCTCATGCGCCGAAGGATCTCTAGTAAAAGCACTCATTTCACTTTGCCTCCTAACCAACACCTTTGCATATTGTCTTACTTGTTTTTTTTGTTTCTTTGGTGCTTGGCTTACCTTTTCCCTTGCCTTTTTTCGGTTCTTGGATATTCTCCGAAGTGTGTGGATAAACGATTGTCCGCATGTCATCCCAAAAGATTTGCGTTTCGAGTTTTTTCATGTTCCGGTACATCTCGAGAACAGTTCTTCCCATTTCATTATCACCAAACTCTTCTCCGGCATCACCCTTTGGAGGAGGGACAAAACTTAATTGTTGCCAATATGGATCTATATCGCTTAAAGGGATTATGCCATGTTCATAGTTAACTATTATATGGCGACAAAGGAGTCCCATAGACTTCATCATGTTACAAACACACACCTCGCCCGGCTTGGTTTTCCATGTCTCAATCAAATTCACCTCTACCATTAACTTCTTAATGCAAGCATGTGAAACATTATAATGGAGTCCCTTGAATAACCGAAGGTCCTTCAATTTCTTGTACTTCAGGATGCGGCTTTTTTGAAACTTCTCTTTAATTCTATCAATCTCACGGTTGAAGTAATTTTCCATTGCGTTAAACACAATCACAAAATTATCGACACATCCAAAAATATTTTTCTTCAACCAGTGGTGAGCCGATTCTACCAAACTTGTCGCTTGATTCCCAAAGTGTTTATGGTGGTTGGTAAATGCATAAATGAACCGCTCTTTGTGCGGTTCCAACCATTGCTCAACCACATACGTTACAATATCCTCGGGATATTCGGGGCTAGACCAATGTTCGATAAATGCGGCAATATTTAGATTATACTCTTCTTCGGTGAGAGACCAAGTCAATGACTCCCATTCACCGGAGAAAGCAACCCATTTAGCGTGATTTAGAATGTATTGTTTATCGAATTCCTCTTTTGCATCCGCTTGTTCATCTTCCGGTAGCTTACTAATCTCTTCAAACGCTTTCCTCTTTGGTGGACAAATTTGAGGCTTGCACCTATTCATCACATTACACCATATATGGAACGTACAAAGCATATTATGTGCTAATGGGAAGACTCTCTCTATTGCGTTCATTAATGCTACTTCATTGTTCGTCACTATAACCCCGGGGATATCATCATCTCGGTAGATGGACTTCAATTGTTGTAGCGCCCAAGTGTAACTTGGTTCTTGCTCATCCTTTAGAAAACAATAAGCAATGGTAAACGGTGACTTTGTCGACGTACGACCAACAATGTTCAACAATGGCATCTCGTATTGGTTAGTCTTGTAAGTGAAATCCATTATAAGAACTTCATGGAAGCATTGAGCCAATTAAACACTCTTCGGATGCGCAATGAAGATATGCGTTATTTCTTCTTCCGGACCTACCTTCTTTTGAACCGCGTAGCCTTTCTCTTGATCCAAAAAAACAATTGTTGCATCACTTATCTTTTTTTCCATTCATTCCTTTTAATTGTCTCAATTGCATTGTAAATGGTGGACAACGATGATACGTTATCCTTGTTATCATCCTTTAGTAAGCGAAGCATATTAAGTGGTGAAATTCCCATTCTCCTATATTTAGCTATTTTCTCCATTTCTTGAGGAGTGAGCCTTGCGGCCATTGAATGTCCTTCAAGATGTTCCGGACGAGGGTGGTTATGATGACCTTCCACAGCATCCTTAGATAGAACCCATCCCTTCATTTTTTTTGCACTTCTTTAATACTAGCTTGAACGGACATTTAATTTTCTTTGAGCACGTTATGTTCTTCCTCGTCGTCTTTCCTTTATACACATAACCCTTCCTCTTGTGACTAACATCGGGATCTCCACTTCTCTCACAAACTATTTCAAAACGAGTTTTGCTTTATTTTCCATTCAAAACTAATACGCGCATGTTCTCTATCCCAATTCTTCGCATCAATAGGTAAATCAAATACCAACTCATTAACATAGTGATGGGATGTATCTTCGAACAACATATCAACCGGAGAAGGTTGATCATCCATTGGTATAGGTTGGCATTCAATCTACAAGAAATGGAAGAACATCAATTATAATCACAAATAAGTTCGGCAAGAAGATAATTTTACCAAAATAACCGAACAGGGAGTTCGGTTGGCAAAGCAGTTTTGCGAACCAACCGAACTTCTTACATTTGGTATAATCTTATTTTTACGTAAAGTTCGGTTAGATATTTGGTTGGGTTATAGTTTGCGAACCAACCGAACTTAATACATTTGGTATAATCTTATTTTTACGTAAAGTTTGGTTGGATTTGTGGTTGGGTTGAACTATGCGAACCAACCGAACTTCTTACACTTGGTATAATCTTATTTTTAAGTAGAGTTCGGTTAGATATTTGGTTGCGAACCAACCGAACTTCTAGACCCTAAAGTTTGATATTTGGCAACATTGTGGGCAAAATGAACATAACTCTGTAAATCCTATAAACAAAGTTCGACAACATGTCTGTTAACCGAACGACTAAAAACCTCCATTAAGAGCGAGTTCGGTTACCTGCGTCTTTGGAAAAAGTAACCGAACTACACTTTCAGATGTGTTCGGTTACCTGTTCTTCACATAAGGTAACCGAACTTACTTGACCTAGCCCAAATCTACTTTAGAAATTTACATTTTTTTTGAAATTTTGGATCAATTCAACCAACATTATCTAAGTTTGAAGCATACCTGGGTACTCAAATACTCTTCCTCCAGTTGTGGTTGGTAAAATCCATCGTTTTCATCTTGAGATTGAGTTTGGGAAAGAATAAAATCATCATCTAAGAAATAACTCATATCCTGATCATTGTGAAGATTAACGAATACTCTAGGAGAGGAAGGAGATAAAGATTCATATGAGCTATCATCACTTGAATACTCAAGCTTAGTGAACTCAAAAAAATAATATTTTCCATGTTTTTCTTCTTCATCTTCTCTAACTTTACTCTCAATAATTCTACTTTCTTTTTAAAAAACACCATCTGATTTTTTAATCTCACTAATTATCTTTAACTTAATCATTTCAATAATCATTACACTAACTATTATTAACACTAACTAATCATTACCCAAAATTAATCAGGAGGGTAATTTAGGTATTAATATAAATATCTAAATAAGGGGTGACCTAGATTTACTTCTAATGTCTTACCCAAATTAAAACAATGGTCCCCCAAAAAAAGGATGGTCCCAAAAAAATCGTTCTTTTTCAAAAACATCAAATGGACTAATGACTAAAGCCCAAGATAAAAGACCATGTTGATCACTCCCTTAGCCAGGTAGCCTTCCTTCTTTTGTCTGAAAAGACTCTGTCATCCGTCTTCTTCCAACCAGAACACATCTGCATAAACTGCAGTACTAGTTTTATTATGTTGCAGAAATTTCCAAGCATATAAATCAACAAAAGCACTTATAGGAATAGAGAAAAACCACTGTAGCTTACTAAACAACTCTTCCCACACCTGTCTTGCAAACTTACAATGAAGAAATAAATGCGGACAAGAATCATCTTCACTACAAAATAAACAACCTCTTGGCCATCAGTCTGTCTTCCAATTAGAAAGTCTCTAGTAGGTAGTCTGTTGTGAGCAATTAGCCATAGAAAATAGTCAATTTTTAGGGGCACCTCGGTCTCCAAATGTGAGCAAGTATATGATCAACTGCAAATAAGTCATTATCCAGAGAAAAATTTTCATAGAAAGAATTAACTGGAAAATTATCACCCCTTGATAAATACCACTGTAATTCATCGTATTGAATTTGAAAGTGATAAGGTCAAAATTAAGAAGCGTAAATTCAATTCTAGCAACAACATTCATTCTAGAGGGAAGCTGTAGATTCCAACTGACAGAGTTACCAACTACAACAGTCAAATTAGGAACAGAAGAAGACTTAACTCTAGACAGAGCATAAAGATTTAGAAAGCGAATTTTTATAGGAAAATCATAGAGCCAGTTGTCATCCCAAAATCTAACCTTTGATGCATTATTGACCTTGAATTTCAAATACCATAAGAAATTTGGATTGGATTTCATAATTGCTTTCCATATATAATAGCTATAACTATAAGCCTATAAGTGCATTTTGGATTTTTTTTACACCCAATCAACTTCACCAGCACCATACTTTATCACAAGGAGACTAGAATGCACATTGTTAACGAGAGTGATTTTGCCAGCTCTAGAAACCAATGACTTTTTCTAACCAACCAATTTGGCAATAAATTTGTACCATTTATAAATTCCACACACTTGTCCCCCAAAGGTAATATCAGCTAAGTAGTAAAAAGAGAACCATGATAGAAACCTAAAATCGAAAAAGAAGTTAAACATCTTCATCATATCCAACACCATAAATTTGGCTCTTTGAAAAGTTTATCTTTAATCTAGTAAGAAGTTCAAAGGAAAGAGGAATCCATATGAGATTTATGACCTACTCCACACCAGCATCCAGAATATGAAAATGTCATCAGCAAACTGCAAGTGAATAACAACCACTCTGTATGTAATGATTTGACTTGAAAACCAGAGAGAATACCTTGCTCTTGAGCTTGCTTGATCATGAAATTCAAGGCTTCACCAACTAATAGAAATAAGAAATGTAAAATGGGATCACCTTGTCTTATGCCTTTGTTACTCTTGAAGTAACCTGCAACATTTTCATTAACAAAAACAAAGAATCTAGCAAATTCCACACATCTTCTGATCCAAACCCTTCATTTATCACCAAGGAAATCCCAATTAACATGGTCAAATACTTTCTAAACGTCTATCTTGCAGAGATCCCAAGTTTACCACTTCTAATTCTTGAGTCAATCAGTTCATTTGCTATAAGTACACTATCTAAAATCTTTTTTCTCTTTGTGAAAGCTGATTGATTTTGAGAAATGATCGAAGGAAGGCTTTGCTTGAATCTTTTAGTTAGGATTTTGGAAATAATATTATAAGATCCATGAATTAAACATATAGGCCTCATGTCTTTAATTTCTTCTAGAGTATTTTTCTTAGGAATTAGATCTACGAAGGGTTTTTTTTATCTACAATCTTGAAAATTGTTATGTTGTAATTCTTTAAGAACATTCATAAAATCCACTGTGAGAACATCCCAATAGAGATAGTAGAAACTTATAGAAAAACCATCTAGCGCCGATGCTTTGTTTTGACTAAGTATCTTCATAGCAGCAACACATTCTTCTTCATATAGTCTCTTTCAAGCCACTTGTACAAACCCTGCGAAATTTTAGAAAAATTCATACCATCCTAGGAAACAATTATATGATGTTGAGATTGAAATAGCAATTATATGAAAATACTTAGTGTTTTTCTCAAATATTTGATATGAGTTACCCTTGATCTACTTCTCCATTTCTTTGCTCCAGTAATTGTATGCTTGAAGTAATCTTGCCTTGCTTTGATTCTCTCCCCAGGTTGCTCTTCGTTTATGCCATTATTTGCATTCTCCCCAGCATGTAGATCCATAAAAGTATTCTCCAGCTCGTCCAATCTTCTTTCAAAATTTCCAAACACTTCTTTACTCCACTCCTTAACTTTAGTTTAGTAATTGTAGTTTCTTACAAAAGACATAGCCTCCACTTTTAGAAACAACAAAAGAAGACCCAAAATCTCTAACAATAGAAAGAAAATTGGGGTGGGAGAGCCAGAAATACTCACATCGGAATGGAGAATGACCAGCTTCACACCTTCACAAAACAAAGTTATTAGATTATGATAAGACAAGGCCTAGCAAGAGCTTGCTGAATGACTTGTGGATTCATGGATTCCCAAGAAGCAGACATTAGAAGTTGATCAATTTTACTTCTAATAGATTGGAATTGATTGTTAGTCCAGATGTAAGTAGCACCAATAAGAGGTGGATCAACCAACTGATGTCTAAATATGAAAATATTGAATTTCCTCAATCCAGTAGTAATTTTTCTTCTATAAGATCTCTCATGTGCACACTTGATTTCATTGAAATGACCACAAATTACCATGGATAATTTCGAAAACATCTTACTTCTTCAACCTCCCTCCAGAATAACTCCACTCATCAGTATTATAAGCACAAGGAGCATATACTCCAACGAACATTCATTCAAAAGAATTAGAGAGAGTTTTACAATGAATGGTAATTGAGCGTGTACCAATAAGAGAGTCCAAAACTTGAACTTTATATGAATCCCAAAGACAAAGAATTCCTCCTGAGCTTCCTTGGGTTTATTGCCCCAATATTGCCACACTAGAAGATCAGTGCATCGCTGAATTTTAGTTTCCTGCAATATCATAATACACGGCTTCCAGTCTCTGATTTTTTTCTTATTAACAATATCCCTCCTATTAAGATCAAGATCATGAATATTCCAACAAATAATTTTAAAAATCCATAAAGACTAGATCAACCAAAGAATCAGAAAACCCACTTAACCACTTAAAGCTTTCAAATTTCCCAATTCTGCCAGGGATTTTCAGAAATTTAGAAATAATCTGGACCCAACTTATGAGTTTCATCTTTCTATGGATATCTCCAGAAATCTTAATTAATTATCTCCCTTTTGAGTTTATTGTCGGTATTATCTACCTATTGGAACATCACTCGTCGGAATTTTTTTCCAAAAGCAAAGAGTTAGGTAATGAAAAATGCACATGATTGCTGAAGGCTGGTACTAGTTTTGCTAGGGCTGGTATCAATTCATATAAAACAACAGAATCCTGACTGTTGAAGTAGAGATGCTAGTCTCAAAATTCATTTATGACATGAACTATTTCACGGTTTTGAAGGGCAATTTTGATCGAAAATACCCAAAATAAAACAAAATTTGAATTCCTTTCTCAAAATATAATCCAATAGTATGTAATCATCACACACCAAAACAACATTATTTATTACTGAAACACAAGTACAACACGGTCACTCAATTAAGGATTGGTCTGGCATCCATTTGTTGAGCAACTTTGACAAAAGATGGTCTAGCTGAAATATCTTCCCACCATGCCTTAACATGTGCCCTGGAAGTGATCAAATCACCATAGGGAGTCCTCTTTATGAAGTAGTGAATGTAAGGAAGGTGGTGCAGATCAGCAAGAGTGAACGAATCACATGCCAAGTATTTTGAATTGCTCAACCTTGCTTCATATATATCAAGTACCGAACCCAGTTTCAAGAGGAATTCATCGATGACGGATTGATCAGGAGTTTGGCCAAGGAAAGGCTTCATTAGCTTTTCAAACATTATCGGATAAATAGCCGCGTTGAACTGTTGCGACTCTACTTCTAACCACACCCCAACCATTGCTGCTTCTTCGACACTGTCATTTCTAAGAAGATCCGTACCGGACTTGTACTTGCGGCATAAATACCCAGTGATCGCTCGAGATTCTACTCAAATCAAAAGTGCACGGAGATTAGGGCCTATTCCATAAACTTAATGTCATCTCATCAAGGTATTTATAAACATAGTGATAAAAATGATCTTCATAAATTATTATTTCTTTTGACAGGAAAAAGATAAATTAAATTGAACAACTAACACTCATCAAAACAATGAATGTTAGGAGGTACAAAGAAATCAGTTGTTGCCCGTCACAGCTTCCCAATCACAAATGAGCGTACTCAATGAGTAGCCTTCAAAAAATTTGGTATGCAAAGACCAATTCTACAGAGTATATTTGACAATCACAATCAGTGGCGGGCCCAAAAATCAAATTGAGGGGACTAGAAAAGAATTTTCTAGAACTTAGTGGACTAAATGCTAAGACCTTAGTGGACTAAAAATAAAATATAGGTTGAAACTAGGGTGTTTCCTATGGTTAAGAGGATTAGGGGGGCTAGAGCCAGGGTTAGTCAACCCTTGGCTCCGCCCCTGCTCACAATCAACTGATCCAAAGACCGTTTTCTTGTTGTTAAACACCCTGCAATTCTGCTCTCTCCAGATGTTCACCAAATTGCGAAAGGTAAGATGCTCCAGATTTTCTATATCATTCTTCTATTCTTCTAGTATTATTTATTTTTCTTAACAAAATCAACTGGATATCAAATAACTTACCGAAAAGTGTGAGGGGGCCATCTTCCAAGACCGGAACCTTTCCAAAAGGCTGTTTATATATACGAGAAAGGAAGAAACACATCAAGTTATGACAACAAAAATATAGAGAAAATGATCAAAATGAGAACAAAATGATCAAAATCGAAAGAATTTAAAATGGTTAAACGTACATTTTTAGCGAGGTGAGTGGCGGATTTGTGTTCTCCTTTGGAGAGATCGACATGGACAAGCTCATACTCCTCGATTACTTTTTCGCCTAGGCATGTCATTATGCAGGCGGTTGCGCAGGACTTGGGAATTCCATATATCTTCATACCCATTGTTGCAGAGAAAATTTGAGAGACAAAAAGTGATTGTTTAGAAGCTGATCAACTGATGCATGGATGAGAGTGGAGATTTCATTATATAGACAGACAGATAAAAGAAAAAAATTATGACAAACAATATCCCTCCAATATAGGGGAATCTATTAAATTTATTGTGATTATGAAGAAAGGTTAGTGATTAGGATGCACTAATTGCTTTTACTGCTGAATTTACCTCAACAACTTATGGTAAAATAATTATGTCTCTGCCACGGTGTGTTTTACCGTTTCCTAAATTGTGTTGCTTTTGATAAAGATGACAAAATGACTAATTTCTGACATCAGGGCGCATGTGAAGTGAAAGTTGAAAGAAACTACAATGGCACATCAAGCTGATATGTAGGCTATAACCTTCTATCGTGTTGTCAATCAGTTCCCTGAACTTTCATTTTTCAAGACGTGTATTTTGTTTGGGGATGTGAAATCAAGGTGTGACATTGAACCGAATGAAACCAAAAACTAATATAACAACAACAACCCCATTTTGGAAAAAGGGGAAAGGGTCTGTTGCGTCTGCCGGGAGTCGAACCCGGGTCTATTGCTTGGAAGGCAATTATCCTAACCGTTGGACTACAAACGCTTGATGCTAACAGATTACCAAGTTGCCTCACATCATAAAATTCACAGACCAGTAACATCCTTGAAGCACCTGAAAAAAGAGAAAGTAAGCAGACATGTTTTGCATTGGGAACCCAATTTCTCATTCCTAATATATAAGAATCAACTAAACAATTCTTCCAATCTAGATGAAGTTCTTAAAATAAATCTCACTAAAAATAAAGAAGAAAATGAATTTAATAACTTCGTTAAACTAATAAAAATTTATGTCCTCAATTAGGCTTACAAAAGTTAAAGTTTAACTTGATAAATTAATAACTTCATTGAGATAGTATATTATTTTCTCCAGAGGCTATCAATTTATTGAAGTTTTACTGTCTTACATTCGAGATTAAATTATAAAATCGTTCAAACATGTCCAACTCATCTCTGAAGTTAAAGTTGTTTTCTTGCTTCCTCCAGGTAAGGTAGTTAACACAGTCTAGAAGGAAAACCAATTGTATTGCAAGATAAGGTCTCAAATAGCAGAAGCACAAATTAACTTATAGTTAGGAATATATTTTCATGAGCTGATCTGAAGATAGATGCCTCTGCTGATGCCGAAGAACGTCATTGTCAAGAGTCAATATTGTGGAGCTGCTTAAAAAGAGAGAGGATGCACAACGTCAGTAAAAAAAAAAAAAAAGATATAGAGATACATTGCACCTAGATGCAAAATTAATAAAAACAGGCTTATCCAAAAAAAAAATATATATATGGAAGGACCAGAGTGTCATAAGAGGAAAACACATTTTTTAACTTCCTAAAAAGCTGTACCAATAATGTTATTAAGACATTTCTCGGTTGATAATCAAAGACAGTGCAGCCAAGGTCGTCTTATGATGTAGGCAGTCCGGGCGGTTGCCTAGAGCCCTAAATTACTGGGGTGACAATTTTTTTCCTTTTTTGTTATTATAACAAATATGCGGCACTTATTAGTGTTAATAAAGCATTTTGCTACAGTTATTCACTTTACGGATAATTGTGACAATTATAATTGTTTCTAAATATTTTGAAACATTTATAAGCATAAACAAATCTTTAATTTCTTGAATTCAATAACCATTTTTGGGATACCTTATGCCAAATTACAAGCTTATAACCCAAAAACTAACCAAAGAAAACTTAAAAATTTTGGGCGACCTTCGGCGTTCTAAATGGTTCTAAGTTATTGCTATAAATACGTAAATTTATCTCCTCCTAAATTAAAATTTATCTTTATCCTTGATTTAGTAAGCCATAAAAGAGCTTCAAATTTTGATTTCACCTAGAGCACCCAAAACCTGTAAGATGACCTTGAGTGCATCTAAGGAAAATTACTATCAAAGGAATGAAAAAGAAGACAAGGAAAAGAACTTTTCGTGTCACGAGAGCGTTTCTCAGCCTTGAGGTCAATCGATTGTGATCACGACATCTATCTTTTTAAATGCTTTAACCAATAAAACGTATTACGGATAAAAAAAAAATCCATGTGTATATATAGGAAGATTTTTCGTTACAATATGGTTCAAGTTGTCTTTTAAAAAGATTTGCAAAATAATCTTTAGTTAGTATGGCCTTTTTCGTTTTTTATGTAGTGTCTTATGAATGTCAGTCATGAAGTGGAGAAGAAAAGGACTATATATGATTTATGCGATTGGCGTTGGGTTGATAGAGTTCTTCTAAGACCTTGTTGCAGCTCAGCTGATGTACATACTAATTGAGAAAAATAATAACAAAATAGTCGTCCTTGTGTTTATGTAGTTTTCTACATAATCATGCATATGAAGGACCGGAAAATCTCGCCTAAGACGCCAAGGCGCGCAGATCGAAATTCCCCGATGCGCCACTGACAATTAAATGACCGAGCCTTAAAGCTTCACTTCTCGCATAGAAAATGTGCGTCGATTTTTCATTGCAAACATGCTTGCAAGCATGTTTACAATGAAAAGTTGACGTGCATGATGTCTTAAACACGGATTCCACACCGTTTAAATTTACCCTTATTTTGCCAATGGTGCATGGCCATAAAGGCTAATGCTGATGCATTTTTGCATGAATTATTGGCTTCCGAGTCTTGTCTAATCGTAAGGTATGCCTTGGATTTAGACATAGGCCACTGCAAGCCTATGTTCAATTTATGTCGCTTTAGTATTTGTTAGAGCATTGCTCGGTTGAACCCATCAAGCGTTGGTATGTCAAGTTAATTTGGTTGTCATATTTTAGTATCAAAACTCAATTAGAGTCTCTTGATTAAATGTACTAGAGTCTAACTTCGTTTAGGTTAGACTAGAAAGTCTATGAATGTTGAGACATACAAGTATCACTCTGAAGACCTGAAGATCGTGAAGACGTATCCATTACAACGAAGACACCATCCTTCCACTTGAGGTATTGTGATACTGACTTGACTTGTTTCTATTCCTATCGTTGCTTTCAAGTAGTTTAAGATTGAAAACAAAACATGCGAGGTTATGTTTAATACTCTAGTATTAGACTTGGTCACTTTAGTATGATCAAAGTGTCAAGGATGAATATATGATTAAGAAGCATAACGTTTATCTTTTGAACTTCGTAAATGTGGCATCGACATAATCTATATAATTCGTTACTTGATTGTGTATTGGATATAGGTGTGATTTCATCCTAGGAAACTATGTTTGATTACATATGTTTAAAGGAAGTACATATACGAAACTTGTTTCGTAATCGAAAGGAAATAAACAGGCGTTTTGGTACGGTTTTCATTGAAGATCTATTGGATGACCAATTCGAAACTAGGTAATAACTTTGGTAGAACCGATCTTGACTTATGTTGAGAGCTTGGTAGAACCGATCTTTAGTTAGTTTCGGATATGCGATAGAACAGATCTCGACTTATGTTGAGAACCTTGGTAGAACCGATCCTTATCTATTTTGGGATACATGGTAGAACCGATCCTAGCTATTGTTGGGAGTCATGGTAGAACCGATCCTTACCTATATTGGGAGTCCTGGTAGAACCGATCCTAGCTATCGTTGGGAGTCATGGTAGCACCTATCCCTACATATAGTTGGATACTTGGTAGGATCGATCTTAACCTATGTTAGGAGTCATGGTAGAACCGGTCCCAAGAGAAAAACTGATCCTTTATATTCACATATTACTTTACGATTTCTTGTGAGTTTGGAATTAGGGTTTACTAATTAGGAAAGTTCCAGATGTCGACATAATTTGGACATGAGTATAATTCCTATGTTTTATTGTCCAAAGATATTCCTTGATACTCAAGGTGATCCCAATCCGAAATATTGAGAATCATTTAATTAAGAGTTTTCGATTATACGCTTTTGATTTTCCTGCAAATCAAAACATATATCTTGGAAAGTTATATTAGTTAAGTGCTAAACTAATATTAGATATTTTATAATGAGAGATTTCGGAATTACAGGTTGGATATTAGTTGGAAATAACAAAACCGAAATTAGGTACTTATTGCATATCTTGAGAATTATTTTCGGTTTTGGAATTTCCTTGTTGTCCAAATAACCTTGGTCTATAAATAGTTGAGTTTGCACTTCTTGTAAACTATCCTAAGAGCCAGAAAAACTTCATTCATGTTGTTTCTGGTGGAGCCGTCTATCCGGAGAGGAAAGTACCCTAATTAGGAGAAATCTCTTACAACCGCTCGTCTAAAGACTTCCGTGGGATCAAGAAGCTTTTCGAGTACCGTTGGTGGGAAACTAGATAATTGCATTGTTATTTTAGTTTTCTATTATTGATTTGATTGACTAACGGTTGTTGAAACTTTGATTGCACCTAGTTTGATTATTCTTGAGAGTCTTCTCTTCTGACATAAGGGTCACTCAAACTAGATCAAAGTCTTGACGGAATATTTAGAACTATTGTTAGATCTAAAGACAACTTGTGATCATCCATTGTTAACAGACTCCATTGTGTGTGTGATCGATCATAAGTGGATTCAAGTATTGTTGTGCAGGTACATAAGAAGGCAATTGAGGATTTGAAGAACAAGAAGATTTTTCTTATTGGTTTCGTATCTCGTGATTTGTGCACACATCTTGATCGGCTGGGATCCGGACTTAGATTAGATTTATCTGATCATAAAGTCGTTTAGATCGGCAACTATCATTTGGTGGTATTCTTCAATATCCGAATTTGATAATTGTGAATCCGAATCTAAGTTATTGATTTGGATTGATCTTACCCGACAAAAAAGTTTACTTGCTTAAACGGAAGAGACTCTGTCATAACTCAACAATCTAAAAGATTATTGGAGTAGATACCAGATAACTTTCCTAACTTATTATCTTCTAGACTATCCTAAAATTATCATAAATATTAAATCCGAAAATTCATTATTTTTTTACTAAAAATATTATTAATAAAATACAAATAATAGTAATAAAATAATATATGTATTTTCCTTATATCTCTCTCCATCATAGTTCCGGTTGTAAGAGCTTGTATACGTATGATGGTTATACATTTTGAAAATGCAGAAAACCAAAATATATATATATTAATAGATAATGAAATTTGTTAATAAATAAATATGTCAATGAAATTTGTGGTAGTTTTGATAGTGAAGACAGCAGGTGTGGTGAATTTTGGTGGGCAATGGATAACGCGTTAACGTTATTTAGTGGTGGCGGAAGACATGGGCAGAGCCAGCCCATGGAAATAGTAGTTGCCTACTCTTATGGACGGGTTACCAATCCTTTTTTTTTTTTTTTTTTTTTAAATTTGGTAATATGGGTTCTAAACCGCATTTTTAACATCTCGTGTACTCTGATTTTTTTCCCAATGCTATAAATTCCTAGTTCTGCCCCTGATGGAAAAAGTGATGATATTGGGTGGTGTTAGAGAACTACTCGGTCGAACTCGCAAGCGTTGCTATCTCAAGCTTGTTTGTCAAGTTTAGTTGATCAAAACTATATTCTTGATTTCCAGTTTACTTATAGCTATGTCTCGGATTATGATAGAATGTGTAGTTGAGCTTTAGACTTCACGGCATTCACCAATGGAAGACGAAGATCTATTGAGGAGCTTGGAGGAACTTCATCAACAAAAGGTATATGGAGACTAAAACTTATCTATCACTCAGAAGTCTATTATATTATATTTTCTAATGAGACTAAATCGTATAGCTATATAGACTTTTACATTATACATATTTGATATTTCGAGCTGAGTTTATCTCGCTTATCTATTTCTCGAAATATGTGTTGGAAGATTTTTGCTTTAGCTATGTTCATCATATTCTTGATGAGTTTAGTTGGCAACAATTTATTTGTTAGAAACTAAATGTTAAGTCAAAATATGATCATGTGAAAATTCCCTTGAACATCTTACATGATTTGTGTGAGACAAACATTTGATGTTAGCTTGGGAAGTGTCGCATTGATCATTCGATCACTTGAAAATTACTTGAAGCTAATGGTATGTGTGAGATTACCATTGTCATCTTCCAAGGATGTTTCAATGATTGAAATGAGAGTTTAGAACAATTACCCTTGTATGGTTGCAACACGGTATGCATACCTAGTATGCGAACTATTTTGTAACGATTCAGGTCTGGAACTCTTGTTTGCGTACCTAGTATGCGAACGGATTCACCTGATAAGGTCCGGAACTCTTGTTTGCGTACCTAGTATGCGAACGGGTTTATCTGAGTTGGGTCCGGGACGGTTATTCGTGAACCTGGTTTGCGAACGGTTTGACTAGGCCAAGGTCCGGAGCTGTTCGCATACCTGGTCGGCAAACTCATTGGTTAAGTTCTAAAATCGGTTATGTATGATTCTCATACTCATGAACTTAAACACTTATGAATTAAGGAATGCAATCTTTGCAAACCGTAGCTTAATGATCATAAATTGATTCTTGTATAAGTACTTTATACGATTACCAATCAATCCGATTTTGCTTCACTTTGTTCATATATATTTCTATGAGATAGTGAATAATTGAACAACTCTATTTGAAACACAATTAGATTCATTTGATTATCTTTCATGATTGATTGATCATCATATTTGATATAGAAGTGTTAGATGAATATGGTTAAGACAAACGTGTTCGTATGGCTAACTTCGGTTAACTGTTATTGAGCAAACTCAATATACACATTTAGGTATGGTTACCCATATCTAAATATAAGTATATTTCATTTGTGTGTAACAAGTTAAGACCATCTAAAAGTGGAGATTAGTTGCTTAATTTCTGAGAAGACTTAGTTTGAATATTAAAACAGGATTTCATCTAACGGTCAATATTGAATGCTTTATTACTAAGCTATATTAGATTTGATTGTAAGCAACCCTGATTTGAAAAGCTATATAAGGGAGAACTCTAGCAAATAGGAAACCTAATCCCGGCACTTTCTCGTGTCCTAGTTGCAAACTAGAGTCGATTCTCCTTTAACCTAGGTTTTTCAAAAACTATATTAGGTTAACGACTTTAAGACTTCATTTGGGATAAGTAAAGCCAGATCCAACTATTTTCTCTGTAGTTGCGTATTCTGATCTTACTTGTTCTATCGTATTGAGTTTTATCTTCTCTAAGATTCACTAGAGATTTATCTCCGATATGAGGTGATTCCGCAAGATATAAAAACTAATCACAACAGTTCTTCATCTCAGACTCTTGTGATTCCGCAATAACTTTTTATGTTAATCAGTTGGGTTATTATGAGGTAATTGATATTTCTAGGCTGCTCTTCGGGAGTATAAGACTGGATTATCAATTGGTTCCTGTTCACCTTGATTTCTATCAAAAGACGGAACAAAAACCGAATAAAGAATAGACATATCTGTGGGAGACTGATTTGTTTATAAGTCTTCGCCTTTGGGTCGTAACAACTCTTAGTTGTGGGTGAGATCAGCAAAGGGAATCAAGTGCGCAGAATCTGACGTAGTTCTAGAGGCATAAGGAACGCGACTGTATCTAATTGATGTGAGACTTGGTTATGGCTCAACTACATTCCAGTCCGAAGTTAACTTTTAGTAGGCTAGTGTCTGTAACGGCTTAATACAGTGTGGTGTTCAAAGCTGGACTAGGTCCTGGGGTTTTTCTGCATTTCCGGTTTCCTCGTTAACAAAATTTTAGGTGTCTATGTTATTTATTTTTTGCATTATATTTTTATACAATTGAAATATCACAGGTTGTGCGTAGTTCAATCAGTTGATAAATCCGACCTTGTTTGTTGGATTTAACTTGATTGATACTTGAGCATTGGTCTTTTGTACCGTCCAAGTTATTTCTCATATCAATCAGGCTCACGGATTTCTATCTGTTCGATTTGCTGATTGTATTGAGAAATGGAGATAAAGCTCTTTAATATATTTCTTGATTGAGTCTCACTTTTAAGTTGGTGCTATCGGAATTATATTGGAGTTTAGTCCATACAGATTTCCGAACGAATTATTGGGTGTGGTTGTTATACCCCCGATTTTTCAATTGGTATCAGAGAAGGCAAACACACTAAGACCTCATAAGTCTGTGTTTGTAGCAATATGACTCTATGGACAGAAGTGTTATCTCCATAAATGTACCACCATTCTTCGATGGCTCGAATTACTTATGGTGGAAAATTGTTATGTGTGCCTTTCTACAATCGCGTGATTTTCCATCATGGGTTCGTGTTGTTAATGGCTATAATCCTCCAATGGTTATAATAGACGATGTAACTGTTGCAAAGGATATTGGTGAGTATGAAGATTTCGAGATTCTTGCTGCAAAGCAAAATTATGACAGATTAAATGATATCATCTATGCCATTACCTCGGATCTTCAGCACTATGTGACTACGCGTACTCGGTCAAAAGATGCTAGGGATATCTCGGAAACCGTATTTGAAGGGAATACCTCTAAAAATGAACCTAGGCTTCAAAACCTAAATTCTGATTGGGAAAACCTTCGTATGGTTGATGAAGATTCATTTGATGAGTTTAATAACAAAGTATCTGAAATTGTTAATGCATATTTTGCGTTGGGTAAGACTATTCCTGAAAAAGACATTGTGATGAAAATTCTCAGATCGTTGCCAGCTAGATACGGTTCTAAGAAACATGCCATCGTTGAGGGAAATAACCTTGAAACACTTTCCAGAAACACTTTTGTTGGAAAGTTAAAGATCATTGATCATGAGCATATTTCTAAAACTTGAAAGGATATTGCATTCAAAGAACAAAAGAACACTAAACTTGATAAAAGTAAAAGTGTTTGCAACTCTGTGGTTGATCCTATTGAGACTGATTCATCAGATGAAGATCTTGACAACTCAGTCTCTCTGATCACAAGACAGTTTAGAGATCTTCTTTTGAAGAGAAGTAACCGGTTCACTAGAGATAAACCTAGATCATCAGTTAAGCCTCATGATCGTGTTCCTCCTAAAAATAGGGATACTATCGACACTGATGATGAGGATATGCCACAGTGTTTCAAGTGTAAAGGTTTTGGCCATTTTGCTAATGAGTGTCGTAGAAAATACACTGGGAACAAAGGTTTTGCTGCAACTTTTGATTAAACATTTGATCACTATGATTCAAATGAAGATGAAAATCAAGTGTAGCCCTCCTTGGCGACAATATTAATTTTGATAATTGTAGCAATACTCACATCAATCTTGATATTCCTGGAGAAACTCCATCGACCACATTGGAGGATGAAATGGATTTTACTCTATCTACTGAAAATTCTATCTCACATGTTTCAAGTACTTCACTTTGTTTAGCAGCATGTACAGCTATGGTGCCTGAACCATCCTTCAAATTGACATGTTCTTATTGTACTTTCAAGGGTCATGAACTCTCTAATTGTTTCAAGTACAAACATAAAGTAAGAGATGTCAACAAACTGCAACGAAGAGCAAATCGATTTGCAAACAAGCTCAAACTTGTTCTAAAGACGAATCCATCTGAGGTAATTAAATTTAACTCTTCTCCTAAGAAGTTGATTTCTAAAGAAAAAGATAGATCTCTACATAAAATAACTAAGTCTAAACGACCTATGAAAAAGGGTGTTGAAAATTCTGTACCAGAATCAAATGGTGGACAGATTATTGTTCACCCTAACACAGTCTAATTGTGTTGAAGGTACATCTTGTCTCATGTGCCCGATTTCAAAGAGACAAGAGTTGTACACAATCAGGTTTTAGGATCAGAAAATATTTTGATTAATTTTTTGTTTTTAGATTTCTATTGCTATTTTCATATCCTCAAATGGTATTAAAAATGTTTTACCCTGTTTGATTAATAAAAAAAGGGGTTATAATCGACATTTGTGTTGATCGTATGTGAATCCTACTTCTCTATGTATAGGTTCCGTAACCCTACATTCCTTTTTCCTTCCCTAAAAACTATTTTTATCAAAAGTTGCTTGTGGAGCTAATTTTGTGTATTTCTTTCACAATCCCATATTTCCCATATTTTAATGGAGACTCCAAGCATCATATCTTCTGATGGAAAAGACGTTAATATGATTGTTAAGCCATCAATCATGAAGGAAAAGACAAATCCCATTCTTCTACAACTTTGAAGAGAAAAATGAAGAATATGATGAAACCAAGGGCTAACACCTCAAATCTTCAGAAGTTTTCGGGTGTTCTTGAAGAGTTAAAAGAAACAAGGATGAAGATTCATCAAATTAAGGCTATTGTTCTAAGATCTCTTGAAATTCAAGAGGCCCTGGTCCGGTAACAGTCAAAAAGGTTTGTTGGAATTCACTCATTTCTTCATGAACCTTATGTTCCAATGTTTGTTGACGACAAGGAGTTCGGGGACGATAAAGTATTTTTCAAAAATCTTAATGTCTAGGAAACTTCTTATGAGAATTTATTCTTATGTTTTTAAGAAGGATAACTAGGGTTTGGAATAGCAAATATTGTGATTACACATAGCTATTTCAACGATTTTCATCTTGCAATGTTTTTAGATTTATTTATTTAAATTCTAAGTTATTTGGAAGATGATTTTTGCAGTATTTAATCTTTTTGATTTTATATATTGCAATTGATTATGAGATGAATGCCTTTACGTTCGTGAACTATGCTTGTATCTCATAATTGCTTAAAAGTTAAGTCTATTACGTCTTTATGCAAATATTGATATAAGATAGAATGAACTTTTGAAAATTCCGCAGTATTGATCTTTCCCTGATCCACTTCTATGTGAAAGTACTGTATGGCTCTGTAAGTTTTCTTATGTTGAGCGTTTCCGATTAAATTAATCATTAAGGTCTCCTTGTGGTTAATTTATTCGAGTATACTGGATACAAATCCATGTGGTTTGTTAATGTCCAAAGATATCCTTCTTTTCTTGTAAAAAGTAAGGTCGCTCTTGTCGTTCTCTTGGGAATGACATCAAATGGGGGAGAGTTCTTAATTGAACTTGTGCTTAATTGCCATATCTTTGTGGGGAGCGCGGCTGTGGAATATTGTAGGAGTTATCTTGTATCTTTATAAACTCCTTAATGAATACACTAAGTTTCGACTATGTGAAATCAACGAAACAACGTGATATGTTTTCTTTTAGTCATGAATTATCTCTTTGATAATTTCATTATGATCACGTGGTTTTTGTACCTTTGCCAATTTATAATTTATATTGACAAAAAGGGGGGGAATTATTTGGTAGTTCACACTACATACATATGGTTTACGGATCATTATGTAAGGGGAAGTGGTTTTCATAATGAGATGGAAGTATTGACTAATGGGGAGTGATACATATCACCATAGTATTATTTCAAAGTTGTGATGCAACTGGAATTTGATTTTGTACAATAATACTATGACACTGTATAACAGTGATTGAGAACATCTGTTTTCTTATTGTTATGGCTACGGATCATCAACAACAATGATGCTAAGTTGAACACGTTCAGAATCGCTGAAGTACTTGGAGTATCAAAGAATTCAAGGAATGTTGAAGAACCAAGGAAATCAAGCATGATGGATGAGAAGCTACAAAGTTTATTTATTTTGTAATCCATATGTATTGATAGTTTTGTCACAAAAATTGACAAAGGGGGAGATTGTTAGAGCACTACTCGGTTGAACTCGCAAGCGTTGCTATCTCAAGCTTGTTTGTCAAGTTTAGTTGTCAAAACTATAAGTCTTGATTTCTAGTCTACTTATAGGTATGTCTAATATTAGGATAGAATGTGTAGTTGAGCTTTAGACTTCACGGCGTTCACCAATTGAAAACGAAGATCTACTGAGGAGCTTGGAGGAACTTCATCAACAAAAGGTATGTGGAGACTAAAACTTATCTATCACTCAGAAGTCTATTTTATTATATCTTCTAATGAGACTAAATCGTATAACTATGTAGAATTTTACATTATACACATTTGATATTTCGAGCTGAGTTTATCACGCTTATCTATTTCTCAAAATAAGTGTTGGAAGCTTTTTTCTTTAGCTATGTTCATCATATTCTTGATGAGTTTAGTTGGAAACAATTTATTTGTTGTAAACTAAAAGTTAAGTCAAAAGATGATCATGTGAAAATTCCTTGAACATCTTACATGATTTGTGTGAGACAGTCATTTGATGTTAGCTTTGGAAGTTTCGTATTGATCATTCGATCACTTTAAAATTACTTGAAGCTAATGGTATGTGTGAGATTACCATTGTCGTCTTCCAAGGATGTTTCAATGGTTGAAATGAGAGTTTAGAACAATAACCCTTGTCTAGATGCAATACGGTATGCATACCTAGTATGCGAACTGTTTTGTAATGATTCAGGTCCGGAACTCTTGTTTGCGTACCTAGTATGCGAACGAATTCACCAGAGAAGGTCCGGAACTCTTGTTTACGTACCTAGTATGCGAACGGGTTTACCTGAGTTGGGTCTGGGACGGTTGTTCGCGAACCGGGTTTGCGAACGGCTTGACTAGGCCAAGGTCCATAGCTGCTGGTCATGTACCTGGTTGACGTACTCAGTGGTTAAGTTCTAAAATCGGTTACGTATGATTCTCATACCCATGAACTAAAACATTTATGAATTAAGGAATGAAATCTTTGCAAAACGTGGCTTAATGTTCATGAATTGATTCTTGTATAATTACTTTGTACGATTACGAATCAATCCGATTTTGTTTCAATTTGAACAATTGAACAACTCTATTTGAAACACAATTAGATTCATTTGATTATCTTTCATGATTGATTTATCATCATATTTGATCTAGAAGTGTTAGATGAATATGGTTAAGACAAAAGTGTTCATATGGCTAACTTCAGTTAACTGTTATTGAGCCAACTCAATATACACGTTTAGGTATGGTTACCCATATCTAAATATAAGTATATTTCATTTGTGTGTAACAAGCTAAGACCATCTAATGGTGGAGATTAATTGCTTAATTTCTAAGCAGACTTAGCTTGAATCTTAAATCAGGATTTCATCTAACGGTGAATATTGAATGCTTTGTTACTAAGCTATCTTAGATTTTATTGTAAGCGACCCTGATTTGAAAGGCTATATAAGGGAGAACTCTAGCAACTGGAAAACCTAATCCCGACACTTTCTTGTGTCTTATTTGCAAACTAGAGTCGATTCTCCTTTAACCTAGGTTTTTCCAAAACCATATTAGGTTAATGACTTGAAGACTTCATTTGGGATCCGTGAAGCCAGATCCTACTATTTTCTCTGTAGTTGCATATTATGATCTTACTTGTTCTATCGTATTGAGTTTTATCTTCTCTAAGATTCACCCGAAATTTATCTCCGATAGGTAAGATATAAAAAGTAATCACAACAGTTCCACGTCTCAGACTCTTGTGATTCCGCAATAACTTTTTCTGTTAATCAGTTGGGTTATTGTGAAGTGATTGATATTTCTAGGATGCTCTTCGGGAGTATATAACCGGATTATTAATTGGTTCCTGTTCACTTTGATTTATATAAAAAGACGGAACAAAAACCGAATAAAGAATAGACATATTTGTGGGAGACAGATTTGTTTATAAGTATTCTCCTTTGGGTCGTAGCAACTCTTAGTTGTGGGTGAGATCAGCTAAGGGAATCAAGTGCGCAGAATCCGACGTGGTTCTAGAGGCGTAAGGAACGTGAATGTACTTTAATTGGTGTGAGACTTGGTTAGGGCTCAACTACTTTCCAGTCCGAAGTTAATTTGTAGTAGGATAGTGTCTGTAGCGGCTTAATACAGTGTGGTGTTCAAAACTGGACTAGGTCCCGGGTTTTTTATGCATTTGATGTTTCCTCGTTAACAAAATTCCTGGTGTCTGTGTTTTTTCTTTTCCGCGTTAAATTTTATATAATTGAAATATCACAAGTTGTGTGTAGTTCAATCAATTGATAAATCCGACCTTGTTTGTTGGATATAACTTGATTGATACTTGCGCATTGGTCTTTGGTACCGTCCAAGTTATTTCTCATATCAATCAGGCTCACGGATTTTTATCTGTTCAATTTGCTGATTGTGTTGAGAAATAGAGATAAATTTCTTTTATATATTTCTTGATTGAGTCTCACTTTTAAGTTGGTGCTCTCGGAATTATATTGGAGTTTAGTCCATACAGATTGCCGAACAAATTATTGGGCGTGATTGTTATACCCCTGTTTTTTCAGGTGGTTCATGTAGGGGTGGTGTGTCTTGGTGTATATTAGTGGCGAATGTTAATTCTCTGTCATTATGGCACAAGCGTAACATTATACTGAGCAAGATGTATAGTTTATTACTTATAGTGTTAAATAAACTCGATTACAGTTGAAAATAGAACATGGAAATTAGAAAAGCACGTTGAAAGGTTGTCCTATATATAGTAACAAGAAATTGATGACATACCTCAGAATTGACACACACACACAAGCTTGTGTTGTCATTGCTGGACAAAGATGCAACCAAGATTTGTCTGGGAGAAGACTAGTTTATGGTTGTAGTTTTCCACATTAATTTTTATTAATGACGTCAGCGATTGAAAGTTATATACATATCCAATGGCCTTAAATCTTACCTCGTTATTGTCTCACTAATTTTTTTAACAAATGTTTTATTAATTTCTCTTGATAGACGCCCCATTAATTATTTAACATTTTTGTTGATAGATGTCCCATTAATTATAATAGTCAATATGTTAAATAATAAATTAGGAGTGGTTGGGTAGTTTTGTTGAGTTGTGTTGGAGCCGATGGAAGTAGTCGTGGTGGAAAAAGTAATGGTACTGGGTGCTTCTGGTGGGAGTGGTTGTTAATTAGTACGCTAGCAGGCAATGTTTATTTGTCGTTGCTACGACACATGTAATATTATATTATGAAGGTTATGGTTGACTTTAGGGTGTTAAAATAAGCTTAGTATACATTTAAAAACATAAACAATTACAAAGCAAGGGGAACAATCATCGATGACTTTATATAGTAACAACAAATAAATGATAAGGGTCGAAATTAATACACAATGATTTATATCAAAATTGACATACGGAACAAATAACTTATTATGGAGGTCGTGTCGTTACGACACAGGTCAAACTCTAATAGTACTTATATAACAAAAGTCTGGGAGCGAGGCCTCAGGGTCTTGGGAGGTTTCATGATCGTAAGACTTATTTTTTATTGTTTTGAATTTTATGTTTCAAAATGTTATTTCAGCTTAATATTCTCTATCTAATACCACTAATTTTAGTAAAAAAAACAACCAAATGTTGGGAGGATTTATGGTAGGCATTTATATCTGAATTTATTATTATTGAATTTAATTGATTCTCTTAATGTATAAAAGTTTTTTTTTTTTTTGAAAAAAGAAAAGATAAATGGTTTTTCGATAGTTTTGTGAGATTAATTCTTAGCAATTATTAGCAAGAGTAGTTGTTAGTTCGAATTATCATGGTGCAGAGAGTTTGAACAAAAGAGCGACCAACTGTTTTATCCCATAAGACCCATTTTATTAGGTTAGATGTACATATACAACACACTTATATAACAAAAGTCTGGGAGTAACACCTCGGAAATTTGGATAGTTACATGATCTAGAAGCGTTTTTTTTTTTTTTGCTTTGACCGTTAATGTTCTAAAAGTTTTTTCAACTTAATATTTTGTAATTAATACCATTAGTTTTTGGCAATTATATTATGGTCGTTTTATAACTGTTTGAAGGATTATTAGTGGTCATTTATACCCGAATTTATTCTCATTAAATTGGATTGATTCTCTTAAGTTATAAAAGGTTGGATTTGGGAAAAAAGAAGATACAATGTTTCTCGACAGTTTTGTGAGATTCTGAGCAAGTATTAGAAATATTAGTTGTTGGTTCCAATTCTCAAGGTGCAGAGAGTTTGAAAAAAAAAAAAAACAATCATCTATTTTATCTCTGGGTTTTCAACAAGAGTTCTGTGTGATTATTTTGGTTTTTGTGCAATTGTTTCCAACAATTTCTAAAATTCTAACTCCAACTACAAATCATGGCTTATACTACTACATCCAGAAGATTCTTATTCAAACAACATTTTTCTACTGTAAACATATACCCATTTTCCTCGAACAATCCCTTTATCTTCCCTACACTACTAAAACCATCACCAATAACAAAACTCCAGATAACTCATAAGAAGTTCATTACAAAAGCAATAACTACAACCAAGGAGGGAAAATGTAGTAATGAGAAAGTTCAACAAGTTCATAATAGTAAAGATTTCGACGTTGTACTTAAAACAGCGGGAGACAAGCTTGTAATAGTAATATTCACAGCAAGTCATGGTAAACATAATCGTAAAATATATTCGTTCATGGTAGATTTAAGTAGAAGATGTAATGACGTTGAATTTGTCATAGTAACGGGTGATGAATCTGACAAAACAAAAGCGCTTTGTGAAAGAGAAAAAATTGAAAAAATTCCACATTTTATATTTTACAAAAGTATGGAGAAAATTCATGAAGAAGAAGGAATAATCAGTCCGGATGAACTCATGCGAGATGTATTATATTATGGAGACAATCATTCAGCTGTAATTCAATTACATTCAAAAAAAGATGTTGAAAACTTGATTGAAGAACATAGAATTGATAACAAGTTAATTGTTATCGATATAGGATTAAAACATTGTGGACCATGTGCTAAGGTATATCCAACTGTATTAATGTTGTCGCGAATGATGGTGGATACTGTAGTTTTTGCAAGAATGGATGGAGACGAAAATGAAAGTTGTGTGCAATTCTTGAAAGATATGGAAGTTGTTGAAGCTCCGACATTTATGTTTTTGAGAGATGGTATTATATGCGGAAGGTATGTTGGATCACGTAAAGTAGAACTTATACGTGAAATACAAAAACACCGAGGAGTTGGAGTTGCATTTTGAGATATTGATAATGTCTAATTGAATATCGAAAGGGAAATGCCTGAAATTCGTCACCAAGACCAAACAAAGAATGTCATACTTTTTCTCTTTTCTCTCTCAAATAGTGTTTATTTTTTCAAAAACTATTTGACAGAGATTTCAGTGTAAACCCTTCGGGTCGAAGTGTTCAATCCGGTGTTATGTTAAGGGAGTGATTTTGGGGATCAAGAGGACATGAGTGGATCAGGAGAAGTGTTATGCAGTATTGTTTTCGTTTTTTTCTTCGGTGAGTTGTAGTATTTTCCTTCAAGATAAAGGAGAAAATTTTGGTTTTAACTATCTCCAACTTATCAGGTCTTTAGCTTTACTGTTTTCTTTTATCTCCAGCTATTTTTCTTCCTTCCTATATTTGTGTTAATGATGGTTTCTTCTAAATTGGATTGGATTTGTTTTTTTATTTTCTCTTGTATTCTTAAAGTCTAATGATCTGCTATTATTCTTTTGTAGTATCCATGTACTAGATAGGTATATCTAAAAGCACTATATAGGCATATCTAAAAATCCCGACTGAATCTTTCTCATATTCCTTCTCTCTTTCCTTATTGAGATTTCTGCAAAAAAAAAAAAAAAAAATCTTCTCTAATTCTAGTATTGATTACTAGTGATTAATCCAAAATAATTAATTTATGGAAGTTTAATCTCCTTTATTTTCTCTCATTTACCCTTCTCCCCTTTGCTCCGTCTCTCTTCCTTTCTTGTTGATTTTTTTTAAGTTTTGTTATTGATAAGTGTTTAATTCTTACATATTTGCTTAATTCTTACATATTTACTAGTTACTACTCAAATTTATATTTATTAGTTCTCCATTTTGTACATATGTGATAATTTTTGTTATTTTTGCAGTTTTTAGGAAATAAAGCTCGATGGGCTAAATTGTGGAATTCTGTTCGTAAGATGGGGAAAATAAAGTGATTTATGATTTAATGGGATAGGCCTGTAAGGAAAAAACATGGATAATTATTTCATTGGCCTAATCATATGGGAGTGTGATAAGCATGCCACGGCGTGTGTAGAAGTGCGACGTGGCGTGTGTAGAAGTGCAGATATCATTTATGCACAACATCTTTTGCAAGATATTTTGTTTAATGAAGAAAATAAATAAAAGAAGAAGAAAACAAGAATGTTATCTAACAAATCTACACGCTTACCATATGAGGAATATTTTCTTACATATATGCATGGATGTAATATGCTACATTAATGATATGAAGATACTGAAATGAATGGTGTGCATATGAATAGAGGAGAAGCAGATGGAAAAATGAGTTCAATTTTCTAGTTCACGAGAGCAAGTAGTCTAGGAGTTTTACTTTTATTCTTTTCTTCTTCTTTCACGTTTTATAACGGGGTAATTTCTCCGCTAGCGCGGAGGAGGAAGCCAATTTTACTATGTAAGAAACTCAGGTATTATCTAATAAAATATTCTTATGGATTAAATTTTTTTATTAATTAATTTCTCTTCTAAAAAGTTTCGTTTGTTAACCATTTGGGACAGTCTTTGGCTATTTATATTTTATAAGCGAAGGAAATTATACCATTTTGGGTTTACAACAAAAGTTGTATATTTATTTTAATTGCAATATTTTCCGAGACATGAGATTGATTTTAATACTATTTGGAGTGATAATATAAATATTTTTTAGAGATGAAATGAGTATTTTACATTAAGGATGCACATGGTCCGGTACGGCCCGGTTCTCTTATGGAACCGGTCCCTGTACTTGGTGTTGACCGGTACTGGTCCGGTACCGGGTTTTTACCTGTTAAAATTGATAATAATCAACATTTCGTTCTTGACCACAATTCCATAGCAGAATTTTATCAAACTCAAATTCATTCAAAACCCATTAGATAAACAGCAACAACTATCTTCTTCTTCCCTGAATCATATAACTCGGCTGTCTTAACATGCCATCAGTCCCAAATCTTCATAGGGATTTTTTGTTTTTATTGTACATCTCATTAAGCATTCAATCCACATCATAAAAAAAAGGTGCTGCAACATATATAATCAGTGTAAAACGACATGATATGTGTAAGCAATTTCAATGGAAGACATAAATTTTCAAATATATGCTCATCAAATAAACACTTAGTTCAGATCTTTTAAGAAACAAATAGATTACACATCAAAATTTTCATGGATCCCATCCCAATCTACGGTTCAATGATTGTATAAAAATAAAACCCTAACTCATAACAGAATATAAATCCAGGGGTTTTGACTAAAGAAGTGATTTCAGACCAAACTGTATGAAGAGAATGAATCAAATTGTAAGAAGAGAAGAGGATCCATAATTTTTTTAAGGAATTCGATCGACTCAATCTTTGACCAAATCCGAAGAAACCCCAAATCAAACATGCAACCAGTTTCTGAAATAACTAAAGAAAATAAGAAGAAGGTGATGGTGGTGGTCTCGACTGCTGTGATAGAGTGGTGCTGGTGATTTAGTTCTCTGAAGAACAGAAAAAATGAAGAAGAGGAAGAAGAAGAGTCTGTGGGGGAGAATGAGATAAGATATCGAGTGATGATTGAGAATTGAGAGTATAGAAACCTAATATGAACGACCAAGATTCAATTAAATCAAGGGTTAAAAATGAACAGGTAATATGGTCCAGTACTGACCGGGAATTTCAGCAGAACCGGTACTTGTACCGTTTTACAACCGGTTCTCAGTTCTAGTACCGGTCCCTGTACCGCCAACACCGGTTCCGGTCCGATTTTTCCGGTTCCAGTCCGGTACAGGTATTCTTGACCTGTTCTTGTGCAGCCTTATTTTACTTGATTAATTTGGTGGAATCCAAAACCCGTATTCTTTTCTTCACTAGTTTACTTATTTTTCTTAGTTTTATTAATATTTCTTTTTTTATTATTCTTAGATTATAATTTAATTCTAAATTAGAGATAACAATACTTTAGTCCCTGTGGAATAATCCTGTACTCTGTATATTATCCAATCGATAGCCGTGCGCTTGACGTTTATAATTAAAATCCCATCATTTATGTTACTGAAAAACCATATTTCCTCAAAGTTTCAACCTAAGTTCAGTTCACTTCCCCGCTCCCCCTCCCTTTTTTCATATCTAAAACTCTAAAATAGAGAAATAACCATGAAACTCCAAAGTAAAAACTGGAAATCTTTTTTCTAACCTTTGTCTAATCATCACTTTAATTCGCAACTCCTGGCCGGAACTCATAAACCAGACGACATATTTTCTGCGATTTCAAGTTCACACATTTTTTATTTCCCATAACAGCCGGTCTTGGTTTGAATGTTATAACTGGTTCAATTATCATCTTTATTTTTCGGAACTACCAACAACTTTTGAATGAGTTTTAACTAAAGATGTATCTTTTTGTGTTTCTCCTGGTCATTGCACAAGCATACCCATGTTACAGACTAACAGTCCCTAGTCTTTACTACTCAAACAGATGCTCAGAGTCAGGGTAAACCCTATACATCATTTTTATTCTTGGTACTTGTATTTTCATTTCTTAGCATATAAGTTGCAAATCGTTTCACTAGTTTGTAATCTATCTTCCGTTTTAGTTAAATTTGTAATTCAACTAGTACTTTTTTTGTATTTTGTTCTAGTTTATCGTTCCCAATCACTTAGTAAAATGAAGACTGTGGAAATCATTGTTGGATATATAGTATTATAATTTTAAGTGTCCATACATTTATTATATGCAAATTCGGCACGGTTAAGAATTGATAATTCAAAATTAAACATAAACTTTCTCATATCAAAAAGCATAAGTATCAGTCGACAACTCGACATTAGTCAAAACATTGAGATATCATATCATTATTAGCATAAGTTTTGTGGGTCTTCCCAGCCTCTTCCCAAACTATCAAACCTTGGCCTAATCCATCTCTTCTCGTAAATTTGCTACTTGTACAAAATTCCAAAGAGAAGAGCTTGTAGACGTATAATGGTTATATGTTTTCTTAAAACATATAACGTATAGTCACTGTATGTTTTTTTATATCTTATCCTTCTCCAGAAAATTGATCTAACTTACAATTCATATAAGTCTTTTGAAAGATATAACATATCTAAAAATGTCCGTTTTCAAAAAAAATCATGATTACATATAACCATTATAAGTCGGCTACCGAAATAAGAGAATCGTTAGGAACCACCACTACACTTAGCAGCTTCACATATTCTCTATATAATAACAGAGCTTTTTTAAAGCGTTCTCATTCACCGGAGCTCCACGTTCACTGGAACTCCACGTTAATTCTCGCTTCAGGTTGATTTCGGCCCCACCTATTTTTGTTGTTTTTGTAAAGTTATTAAATTTAGACCAATAAAATTCAAGAAGAATATTTTTTTATTCCAATAATAAAATAGCTAAATCTAAAATATTCTTCAAACCTAAAATAGTTAGATATTAAAAATCTCATAACATGCCAAAAATATATTAATGAAAAATTAAATATTTTAAATATATTTTTCAATCATGATAATCACAAAATCCACTTTTTCATCATGATAATCAACAAATTAAATAACAAAATCCACGATTGCATCATGATAATCAACAAATTATGTGCCGATCCCACAATAAATCAAATGGTTATCACATAATAAATAAATAACGTCAAATGTCCAATATCCGTTTATAGTCTTAATAAAAAGAATTTTCCTAATTACAACCCCAAACTATCAATTAAACTCAAAAATAGATAAATCGAAGAAAAAAAATACTAAAAATGATTAACCCGGTCATGGGTACTAACCTTTTGATCCGACGATGAATCTCTTTTGTGTGTATCTTTGTTTATGGTCCTGCACATCAGTTGGAATTTTTGTTAGTATTTTGGATAAATAATTGAGAGCAAAGATTATAATCAAAAAGAAGCTAATACAAAACAAACGAGCATGAAAAAAAAACACCAAAACAATCAATAATGTCCTAATTTCACTATTATTTTTCTTAACTTTGTTTTTTCCATATTAAAAATAAATATCTACAGACACTAATTGCAGCGATACGAGGATATCTAACTTTCATCAATATTGTGTCATTATTTCCTTAGTTGAAATCTTTTTTACTATTTCCAGATTCTGTCTAATTGGGAAAAAAATTCTTGGATACTCTCTATATAAAGCACTGCGGCAAGGGTAGGATCTCATGTTCAGTTTTCCCGGATTTTTTTTGTTTTTACACGGTTAGGGTTTACTATTTTTTGAAGGTCTTATACACAATGTTTAGTTATTAATGGTGGTTTTTGGTTTGCAGGTACTAACCGTGGTTTTGGGATAATAATCGCTGCAAATTAACATCCGATGAAATCATAATCTTTTAGGTGATATATTTGATATCTCTATTGCACCGGTCTATTTCTCATAATCACAAAATATTGGCATATTTCTGTTTTTTGTGTGCTTTTGCAACATTAGAAGTTATCAGCTCATGCTTCTCCTAATCACAGATTTACGTCTATTAAATCACAGATTTCCGTTTTAAGATATTTTCTGCAGACGACCTCTCTTTCCTGCGAGGCTTTTAACGAGGTAGTATTTTCTCTTCCCGTGGCTGTGATTTTGTTTCCCTTTTCCTATAAATCCTTTATATAATGATTCGATTGATATCACTCTTATTTATTTGGTTGATTTACTACAGATTTGTGATTTTGGTTTCAAGATTCATGAGTCTCATTAGTTTCTGTTCACAGTTAACATGGTCAGCATCTCTCTTACTCTCTTCTATCGATTACCGGTGATGAGTTCATAGTGAGATCGTTGCATATTTTGATGTTATGTTTTGTTGATTTTGGTCCGTTGATATTAATGCTACTTCCTCGCAGTGAAGAGACGAGTTAAAATATTTATGTGAAACTGAATTTTTTTAATATTCGTAACGAGTATAGGTTCCTGCATGTCATTGATTTTGTAGGATCGCAAGGTCTTAATCGACTCCAGGTTCTCTTACCGAAGCTTGTGAGAAATATATATATGAGTTGCCTTTTGTTGACTAAACAGAGTGATGATCGTTAAATCTTACTTTCTGGAATCCGTAAGCCGATAGTGATTTTGTAGTTTTGTAGTTTTTTTCTTTTACGAAAGTAATCACTTATATATTTTTCTATATGCATGTGCGGAAGTCTGAGGGGGTTTAACAAACAATAGTATAGTCCATATGGATTAATCTAATGGTTTACCAAAGAAACCTTAATTTCCTAAAATAATATTAGCCATTGGCTAAAACCTTATGTTCCTATTTATTAGCCTTTGGATTTTATAATCTTAGAGGGTTTGCTGCAATAGAGATCCTTGAGGCTTGCAGATATTGAGCCCGCTACTATGTTTTCCTTCGATAGAGGCTTGCATATCTTGAATCCACTGCTCAATATGATGCTTTTCATCTTTTGTTTCTTTGAAACATTGAAGCATGCCATTTCAAATTTAGGTATTAGTTCAGGTTATATAGTGGATGGCCATAAAAGAGCTAAGGCCGATCGACAAGGACATTATAAGCTCGACCAGGTAAAAAAAAGGTGTATGCATTTTGTAAACCCCAAATGACATTGAAGTCTTTTTACGGTTCATTTCTGACTGCAATATTTCAGTTGGCAATTTGATTATTCTCATTAAGTTTTTTCTGGCTGGACAATTATAATACATGAAGTGTCTTGGAGTTAGAAATATCATTGGGTAGTAAAATTAGAAAAATTTGTTTCAACTTTCATGTCAAATATGCTTCATTTTTTCCCTTGGTAAATTTTACAGTCACTTTTCGATATTATCTTATTTTGATGTATATCCTAGGACATATTTATTGTCAAACGGAAACTGTTCTGCATATGTAGTGTTATCATCCAAGGATGAAGTTAGGATTTCTGTGCTTGGTTCCCATGGTGATCCTTGGTTCGATAAGGCATTAACATGCGATAATACATTTTGTTCCATAAGGCATTCTGACCTAAAAGTTTGATTTTTACATGTGGTTAAGGAGAATGAATGAAGGCAGAATGTGATAAAATGTAAGCAACACCATCCAATTATGGCGGATGTGCAGTCCGAAATCAATTGTCACCTGTCATAAATTCCAAAATAATATTTTATAGATCTTCTACGACACTTAAAATCAATTGTTGTTTGACCTTTTCCTTCTTGATATTTAATAACATTCTAATAAATTATTTGTTGTTAAGCAATTCTAGAAGAATATTTTTTTTACCTTTAATCAATCAATCGTTAATAGTTAATTCGATTTTTTTTAATGAATAAAAAAGATAGCAACTAAATTTTAGTCGATAGTCAGTATTTTGCAGAGGTTTGGGCCATTTTTCCTAGAGAAAATGATAGCTTTATCGAAGATTTTCCCCGATAACTAATCCCAAATGTAGAGAAGCATTCCAAGGACCACATGACTTCCGTTTTCCCCAATGGTTTAAAATGTAAAGTTCTTATAGTCTACTAATCCATTCCAAGGACAATTACGTAAAAAACTAACAAACCATTTTCATTTGGCATTCCCATTTCGATGCCAAGGGCAACAACGTAAAAAACTAACAAACTATTTTCATTTGGCATTCCCATTTGGAGCATGAAAAAATAAGTTCTCACTGTATGATGTGGGCAGGTCATTCTAGAAAAGCGTATGTTGTCAAGTAAAAGAAAAGGCAAGATATAAAAGAGATTTATTTGTACCTTAGTATAACTTTCAACTTGAAGTTTCAAGTAAAAAGGAAAGAAAAATATGCAACACGGAAGAAATAGAAATAAAGGAATAACGTATATATTCGTACTTTGGTGGTCAAGTTGGAAGGGATTGTTACACACAACTTCTAATTTATTTATGAACAATTCTATATTGACATCCAAAAATATCATTATAATAAAAGAATAACTTATACATAAGAAAGAGAAACCTATTGGTTATACATAAAAAAAGGCAGGGATAATCATTCCGGTCCTGAAAGAGGTGGCGATATCAGTCTGAGCTGTATGAGACATTTATTCATATAAGATCTCTGTAGTCGTGTTAGAAGTGATTATTAGACACGATTTATGCTTCAAAAAAATGGAAAAAAATATGGTTAGTGCTCCCCCTGTCTCTCATTCACTCTCCGTTTTTCATCTTTTTGTTCGATTCTTAATTCATTATTTTTTCTGTTTCATCTATCAAAATATTTGGTTAGAGTCATTCGACTATCAGTTGTAACCTTAAATGATACATAGTGAAAAACTGAACCTCCCATGGATGTAGGCCTTAGTGCTGAACCACGTAAATCATTGTCTCATTTACATTCCGCACTTATAGTTTTCATATACCTATATTATGCATCGTTAGAATTATCATAGACGTATCTATGATATGAAACAAGGACGAGCCTGAAGGATCAGAGTTTCCAATATAATCATTCCATACCATCTTGTATTTTTTTTAATTATTATAACGGTTTTATCGACACTGCGAACATTGATTGTGGACACGATGCTACCATCATTACTTCTGTGTTCACAATTTGGCGCTAGAAACAGGGACTCTTTTGTCCTGGTAAAAGATTTATCTTTCCCTGTGAACCCCTTTTATCACCCAAAACTATTCTTTAATATAGACTTTGGATGACAAATCAGTAAAGAAGACTAGATTTAAAATATTTTTAGGCATCGAACCAAAATGCTAAAGCGATTGAATTTATTATCGGCCAAAATCTTTGGATCCGTGGATTTATGTTTTCTTTTGTAAAAATCCTTAGATCCGTTTCTTCTCTTGCAAAAATCGGTGGATCTGTGGATCTATGTTTTTCTGTTGTAAAAATCCTTGGATCTGTGGATCTATGTTTTCTCTTGTAAAAATCCTTAGATCCGTTTTTTCTCTTGCAAAAATCTTTGGATCTGTGTTTTTTGGTTTCAAAATGACCTACATGTTGGCGGATCCGAAGCGTGATTGTGCTTTAGCGCATAACTAACAAAAAATACCTTCGTTTTCTCTTACGTTTTCATTATGCTTATGACTAACAAGACCCTGGTGGATATGTTTTCCTTGCCAACGATTTATTCATGCAGGACATGGACAAAACAAAGGACGTAGGAAAAGCTAAGGCTTCGTCAAAGGAGACACCAAGAACACCACCGGTCGTAACACGGAGCAAGCAGAAAGGTGAGAAGCTAAAGGCGGCAAGTAAAAGACAAGATGCCGCAAAGAGCACCACACCCCTGGATGCCAGTGCAATAGCAGCGACAGCCCTCAAAATTGCAATAGCTAAGGCCAATGCAGCAAAAGCGACGGCAATAACCCATGTCAGCGAACAAGGTGAAGCAGTTGCAGAATCAATGATGCAACAGCCTATCTATAGGATGTCGCAGACCAATGAACACAACGAACCCCTTCTGATCGCTCAACCTCTGCCAATGACGAACCAGACAACACCTCAACCGATGGAGCTCCAAGCTTTACCTATAGACCCCCCAGTCCCTCTGATCCAGACTGTAGATGAAGATCTTACAGTCGCCGTTGGAGGACAAGCACAAATCGGTACCCCAAAACAAGGATAGAACCATTCCATCCAACTGGTAGCAGAACTCGAAGAGTTGAAAAGAAATCAGAAGGTATATGATGATGCAGTAGCGCTACTCACACGAGAAAACCAGGAACTCAAAGATAAGACCGCTCTTAGTGCGGAGGTGGCGAACCAGCATGACGAGGCAAATTCTAAAGCACCACGGCCGAACCATGACCGAAGGATGATAGTGGCTAATATCAATAACCCCGAACCGCTGAACCGCCGTATTGCGAGAGGAGGGAGATCATCCGACCCTGATTATGTACCAGAAGATTCCGATTACTTCGATAGCGAGACGCGAAGACCAGAACGATCAGCTACGTGGAACGAGCATTTCTTCGTAATAGAAAGTCTTCGTAATGAGATGATAGCAGACATCAAGCAGCTGAAGACGAATCAAGGAGGAGGAAGGTTAGAGGAAGTAATGAGAGAAGTTGTTACTACACCACTGACCGCACATCTGGCGAGAGCCCCCATTCCTCCGAAATGCCCAATCCCAGCATTTGAGTGTTACAATGGATCCAGCGACCCTACGAATCACCTTCGCTATTATTATCGAACTATGGCCCGATGGATCGAGACGACGTGGTCCTCTGCAGATACTTCCCCTCAAGCCTAAAAGGGTCAGTATTATCCTGGTTTGATAACCTACCACCCAACTCCATCGACTCCGACAACCGACTCACGGAGATATTCTTGGAGACTTACATGTACAAGAAGACTGTTAATGTTGAAATGGACAAACTCTTCTCACTAGCGGTCGCGTTCAAAGAGACGATCAGAGAATACACAGATATGTGGCATAAGATCTGTCAAGCAATAGGGAGCGTTAACCCGGTAGTTAGCATCAATTGTTATTAGTAGGGACTAGACAGGATGAGCCCGTTGTTAATTTGTCGAGATTCATGGAAACAATCCGACAACTGAAGGGGATCTACGAGTAATAATCGAGAAGCACGCCAGGCTTGAGGAGATCCAGCGGGACAACCCTAGGGCGCAGATACATAAATCTCATCGTACAAATTCAATGGATCAAGCCAGCGGCTCCAAAAGGACAAATTCAACTGAGCGCCTCAACGAAGACAAGAGAGGACGAAGAGATGATTATCGACGCAACAAACAAAAATTCGAAGATCAAGTCTACACGATGCTCAACACAAGCTATGTTCGTATATTTAGAGAAATCAAGGACCGCACCAATCTCGAATGGCCATGGTCAAAGGGAAAACAGCCACCGCGATTGGAGAAATCGAGGGATTACTGTGAATACCATTGCTTCAACGGCCACCAGATAGAGAAACGCAAAAACCTCAAGATAATGATCCAGAAATTGATAGACGCTGGAGATCTCAAACAATACGTTCTAAAGCCAGCAACCAAAGAAAAGACACATCGGAACAAGCAAGTCCACCTACCAGAGAACGATCGAACGATCAACACCATTTCCTGCTCGGAGCCTTACGGCCCATCACTGAATGATCAGATCGGGAAAAGGTTGAGAAAACAATTCGAGTACTATTGAGAGTTGTACAAGATCGATGGAGAAGAGGTAGACGGACATGAAGACTGGATGAATGCACCGCTAACTTTTTCTGCCGATGATGTTGAAGAAGATATGGAAGACCATAATGACCCACTGGTGCTCACGCTACCTGTCTCGGGGTTGAATATAAAGAAGATCATGATCGATGGAGGGAGCTCTGTCAACGTCTTATTTTATGACACTTTCAAGAGGATGAAATTAAACGATGAGCAACTAATGTCTTCTTACTACACTATTTACGGATTCAACGGGGCAGTAACGAAGCCCTTAGGAGACATTATCTTGGAAGTCATGGCCGGACCGATGAAGGTCAGCACCAGATTCAGCGTGGTCGATGCACCATCCCCTTATAACGCCATCATCGTACGAAGATGGGTGCACAAACTCAAGGGAGTAGCGGCAACGTATCATCAATACCCTAGGTTTCCAACACCCGAAGGGGAAATGGAAATCAAAGGCGATCAAGTCACCGCAAGAGAATTCCAGGCTCAGCAAAATCAACTCAACAGTGAACAGGAGGAGCAACACAAAGCCCGAAGGGGAAAAAACAAAGAAGCGGCCAAAGACAAGACGATCGACCTGTATCTTGAAGAAATTTCAGGAAAAAGCCTAACGAAGAGTATCACTATTCTGACTACTGAAGCGGGCGCCTCAGGGGCAAAGGAGGCTAAAAAGCCCACCAAATAGCAATTAAAGAACGTTCCTCTCCTAGGGGAACCGAAGCCTACATTCACACCGGTAGAACCCACCAAGGAGATCAACATAGGAACAGAAAAAGATCCTAAGATGATCAAGATAGGAACTCTGATGGATAAAGATCGAGAAGAAGCACTAATTAAGGAGTATGCGGACATTTTTGCATGGAAACTAGGAGATATGCTAGGAGTCGATCCCAAGATCATACAACACGAACTTCGGATAAAACCAGGCACAAACCCCTTCAGGCATAAATTATGCGATGTAGAACCGGAATATCATCAGGCAGTTGAGAAAGAGCTTAACAAGCTTAGCAGGATTCATAAGGGAAGTTAGGTATCCCACGTGGATCTCGAACATGGTCATCGTACCACAAAAGAAGGGTGGGGTAAGGATATGCATCGACTTCACTAACCTCAACAAGGCATGCCCCAAGGATAGCTACCCGTTCCCAAGCATCGATCAATTGGTGGATGCCGTAGAAAGGCATGAAGAATTATCGTCCATGGATGGATACTCTGGTTACAATCAGATAGCCCTGACAGAAGAAGATCAACAACACAGCATTCTTCACTCCGCACGGTCTCTACTGCTACACTCGCATGCCCTTCGGACTGAGGAAAGCAGGAGCAACATACCAGATGATATTCGACACAATCTTCAAACCATGGATTGGGAAAACCTTAGAGGTCTATGTTGATGATATGTTCGTCAAAAGTAAGTTACGCAAGGATCACATCCAGGACTTGAGAGATATCTTCAGTGCAATGAGGAAATACAGCATGAAAGTGAACCCGGAAAAGTACACCTTCGGTGTCACATCAGGAAAGTTCCTCGGATATTTTTTGACGAAGAGGGGCATCGAAGTTGATCCCGCTAAAATCCAGGCCATTATGGAAATGCCATCCCCAAAGAATTTGAAGGAAGTCCAAAAAATCAACGGATCCATAGCGGCACTTGGGAGATTCATCGCTAGATCATCGAAAAAATGTAAACACTTTTTCAACATCCTTAAGAAAGAGAACAAGTTTTCATGGACCGCCGAATGTGAATGAGCTTTCCAGAAGATCAAAGAATATTTGGCAACGATCCCGATCCTCCAAAAACCTGAACCCGATGAAGTACTGGCACTATATATAGCTATAACCAAAGATGCAGTTAGTGCCGTACTGGTCAGAACCAACACGAAGGTGGAACAGCCGATATATTACGTCAGTAAAACCCTCAATGCAGCAGAAAGAAACTAAACCAAGATTGAGTAACTTATACTGGCATTAGTATGGGCGACGCATAAGCTGAGAACCTACTTCTTGACTCACTATGTTCGTGTCCCAAGCAAAGCCCCGCTGGAATCTTTTTTCAAAAACGCAGGAAAAGTGGGAAGAATATCAAAATGGAATACGCAGCTAGAGCAATTCAACATTATACACGAGATCCAAACTGCCCAAAAATCACAAGTCTTGGCGGATTTCCTAGCAGATATACCTCTAGATAACGACGAAGAAGTGAAAGACATACCCGGGGTAGACGAATATGGAAAGGACCCGATTGATGTACTCGAACCATCCAGCCAACGAAGATGGGAAGTCTTCGTCGACGGATCCAGGAACAAAGAAGGTGCAGGGATAGGGATTGTTATCACAAAACCCACTGGTGATAGGACGGTGTACGCGCTGAGGATGGAATTTGAATGGAATACCAACAACATTGTTGAATACGAGGCAGTGGTACATGCTCTTCGATTAATAAAAGAGTTAGGAATAACGGACGTGCGACTAACAAGCGACTCACAACTAGTCATCCGACAGATAGAGCTGGAATATAACACCTATGATGAGACTCTCTCAGCATACATGGCTCTGGTCCAAACTCTAGCATTGCAAGTGCCCAATATCGAATTCCGACATTTGTGTAGGAAGGACAACAGACATGCCGATGCCTTAGCATACATATCGTCAATGCTAAAAGACAAGAACGTCAAGGACATCAAGATAGCGAGAGTATGCCAACCTTCGGTCACTCTGTTAGAGCACTGCTCGGTCGAACTCGCAAGCGTTGCTATCTCAAGCTTGTTGGCAAGTTTAGTTGCCAAAACTATAAGTCTTGATTTCTAGTTTACTTATAGCTAAGTCTCGGACTAGGATAGAAAGTGTAGTTGAGCTCTAGACTCCATGACGTTCATCATGCAAAGACGAAGAACTACTCAAGGAACTGGTGGAACTTCATCGACTAAAAGGAATGTGGAGACTTGAACTTATTTATCACTCAAAAGTCTATCTACTCTATCTCCTATCTTGAGACAAAAGTCGTATTGCTATATAGACTTCGATTATACACATTTGCTATTTCGAGCCGAGTTTAACTCGCTTATCTATTTCTCGAAATATGTGTTGATAAGCTTTCGCTTTGGCCAAGTTCATCTTTACAAGTGACGAAAGTCATGTTGATTATTTCAATATCTTGAAAATCGCTTTGATGAAAAATAGTGTGTGAATAACCTCTATTTAACATCCTCTAAGAATGTTTCAATGATTGAAATGAGAGTTTAGAATGTATAACCTCGAATGGATATAAACATTGTATGTTAACTTATACTTGTCTAAGTCCAAAATCCTTGAACCAAAGTATGCGTACTTTGCTGTTTAGGATGTCCGGGAACTAAGTCCGCGTACCCGTATGTGTACTGGCAGAAGTTCACATCCTGTGAATTTCTGCTGGAGTTTGTGAACTAAAAACAAGCTCAATTCGGGTACTTAAGTATGCGTACCGGTATGCATACTTGAGTGGGTTATTTTCTAAAAACGGTTTATTCGTGAACTAAAACTTATATAAACTAAGGAATGCAATCTTTGCAAACCGTGGCTATAATGTTCATGAATCGATTCGAGTGAATCAAAATCGTTTTTGTTTCGATTGTGTCTTATATACTTCTATGAGATCTAAGCAATTGAAAAACTCTCTAACTAGTTCTTTTGAGTCATTTGAACTAGTTATGGTGAAGATGAATAAGGTTGATATGAAAGTGCTCATATGGCTAACTATTGGTTAAATAATGTTGAACCAACTAGGTGTACACGTTTAGGTACGGTTACCCAAACCTAAATGAAGTTACATTTCATGTGTGTATAACAAGTTAAGTTCGATCTAACGGTTGAAAGATATTAGCTTGAATCTAATCAGGTTTTCATCTAACGGTGAATATTGAATGCTTTGTTACCAAGGTAACTTAGATTGCAAACCCTAATTTGGAGACTATATAAAGGAGAACTCTAGCAACTAGTAAACCTAATCCCCACACCTCCTGTGTGATACTAGTTGTATAAGCTAGAGTCGATTCTCCTTTAACCTTTGGTTTCTACCGAGACCCTGTAGGTTAACGACTTAAAGACTTCATTGGGATTGTGAAGCCAGAACCAACTATTTTCTTTGTAGTTGCGTGATCTGATCTTGCTGTTTCTATCGTGATTGAGTGCAATCGTAAGATTGGCTTGAGATTAATTTCTCCGATAGGCAAGATAAAAAAGTAGTCACAAACATCTTCGTCTCATCGTTTGTGATTCCGCAATATCTTGTTTCGCCAGTCGATTAAGATTATTATGAGGTGATTGATAATTCTAGGCTGTTCTTCGGGAATATAAGTCCGGGTTATCGATTGGTTCCTGTTCACCTTGATTTATCAAAAGACGGAACAAAACTCGTAGGTATTTCTGTGGGAGACAAATTTATCTATTCTTGTATACTTTTCTGTGTGATACAGATTTGTTTATTAAAGTCTTCGACTTTGGGTCGTAGCAACTCTTAGTTGTGGGTGAGATCAGCTAAGGGAATCAAGTGCGTAGTATTCTGCTGGGATCAGAGACGTAAGGAGCGCAACTGTACCTTGGATCAGTGTGAGATTGATTGTGGTTCAACTATAGTCCAGACCGAAGTTAGTTTGTAGTAGGCTAGTGTCTGTAGCGGCTTAATACAGTGTGTGTTCAATCTGGTCTAGGTCCCGGGGTTTTTCTACATTTGCAATTTCCTCGTTAACAAAACTTCTGGTATCTGTGTTATTTCTTTTCCGCATTCTATTTTGTTATATAATTGAAATATCACAGGTTCTGCATTTAAATCGATCAATTGGTAAATCCAACCTTTGGTTGTTGATTGAAATTGATTGATCCTTGAATATTGGTTTTTGGTACCATTCAAGTTATTTCTCCTGTATTCAATCAGACTCGCATATTTCTATTTGTTTGAGTTGGGATTGAATCGAGAAATTGGGATATAACTCTTTGATATATTTTTTATTAAGATTGAGTCTGACTGTCTAGTTGATTCTCTTAAAAGTATATTGGAGTTAGTCCATACAGATTGCTAACTAAATATTGGGTGTGGTTGTTAGACCCCCGCTTTTTCACACTCCACTGCAAATTGTCACGATAACAAATCGTGAAGACGAAGTAGGAGAAGATATTGCCGAAGACGATGCAGGGGAAGATATCGCCGAAGACTTCACCGAAGATGACATCCTGTCGAGAGCAAATGAAGACGAAGATTTTAGCAACGAAGAAGATTAGAGAACCGAAGTCCATCTCTTCCTCGAAGAAGGGGCCCTGCCCGCAGACATAAAGCAAGCATGAAAAGTGCAATCAAAGGCAGGAAGATACGAGCTTCGTGACGGAATCTTGTACAAAAAATCATTCATCGGACCCCTACTACGCTGCTTATCCAGGGAAGAGGGTCATCGTATCCTAAAGACCATTCATTATGGAGACGCATGCAACCACCACGGGATGAGATTTTTGGCCGACAAATCCAAGATGCAAGGGTACTATTGGTCGCAGATGATACACGACGCTGCAAGGTTGGCTAGAAGACGCGAGGAATGTCAGCGGTTCGCCAAAAGGATTCATGCCCCAGCGACGGAGCTGAACTCAGTAGGAAGCCCCTGGCCATTTACAAAATGGGGGATCGACATAGTTGGCCCGCTGGTCGAAGGGACAGGAGAAAGACGATTCTTAATAGTGGCCACAGACTACTTCAGCAAATGGCTCGAAGCCAAAGCTCTAGCAAGAATCAGAGATGTAGATGTATTCACTTTTATCTTCCAGAATATCATTTGCAGGTTTGGCATTCCCGCAGAAATTGTTTTTGACAATGGCAAGCAGCTATAAGGAAAGAATATTGACATGCTCTTCGATACATTCAAGATCAGGAAAAATAAGTCCACTCCCATCATCCCTCAGTGTAATGGACAAGATGAAGCTACAAACAAGACCATCGCCCTCATCCTCAAGAAAACGTTGGATGAACATAAAGGACGATGGTGCGAGCAACTACACAATAGCCCATGGTCATACCGAACCACGAGAAGATCAGCGACCGGTGAATCTCCATTCCTTCTCACCTACGGAGCTGAAGCGGTCATCCCAACGGAGATAATCATGCCTACGACAAAAACCGGAGCATGGGAAAATAATCTCACAGCGGATATGATGCTAGAGAGGCTCGATGATCTAGAAGAAATGAAGGAAACAACGTTACAAAGAATGGAGAACTACCAGCGTAGGCTAGCAAGGGAATACAATAAAAAGGTTAAACCTAGAAATTTTGTAGAAGGACGGTATGTGCTACGGACTATACCGCAATATCAATTAGAGAAGAAATGGGGTAAACTAGCACCAACATGGGGAGGACCATTTGTAATACATGATATCGCAGGAAAGGGATCGTACTACCTGCGTAATTTAAAGGGAGAAATCCTAAGGCACCCCTGGAATGCAAAGTACCTCAAGCCATAATATCCATGAAGCAACGCAATTCTGCATCTGCGTGAAGAATACCAGAAGAAGAAGACAGCGTATCCGCTTGACATGTTTCTATCTCTGGCCGAGGTACATCATACCTCATCACATCAATCAAGCAAGAACATTTTTCACCATAACTGTTCGGCAAACAACGAAGAGTTCGATAATGACCCCTTACTTACATTTATATTGGGGAAAGTACATATGTACAATCTCTCGGGACTCCCATATTATTGTCAATGAGTGTACGACCATGGGGAAGGATTCCAGCAGAAAGAGATACCCAACCTAACACAAGGCAGCGGTTCGGAGGAATGGGTGCATGTAAATAATCAATAACGCACCACATTTCTGAGAACGTTGCATCAACCCCTACCGTTAGGTAATCCTCTGGCCTAGGATTAGCCAACGGGGTGACATGTCCAAAACAAATGATGGAGGTACACACCTTCATTATTTAAACAATACACTCATCATCTCATTTCACTGACATTCGTTTTAAGTTAATTAAAATATATAAAATAACGTTGCAGGTAAGTCAGAACCGCACATATCCAAAAAGACCGATGATCTATTTCATAAAAGTTGATTACAAGTCTGGAGTGATGAGCAAGAAATACAAGAGATATACAAAGAATAGCCCGAAGCTACATAATCAACAACGATCAAATAGCTACTCCAACAAAGATTTAATTTTTCCCCGAAGGCTCGACGCGATCAGCAGGTCGTTCCTTTTGAGATGAGGGAACACTCCCCCCAGAGGATGGATCAGAAGTAGACTTGAATGGTTTGGGCACAGGGAGACGATTATATTTCTTGGTGATACCATGCTCTTTCAACAAACCCTGCTCTATCCGAGTTAATGTCTTGTTAACTTCCAAAGCCAACTGACGACGAGCTTCGTGTGTAATAATAGTGGTCTTGAGCTCAGACTGGGTCAACAATGACTTCAACCGCTCCACCTCCTTCAATGATTCACTTACTGCCACGTCCCGAGATCCGGATAACCCCTCAAAGTATTTGGTCTGTTCTTGCTGCTTAACTAGCTCGGATTGAGCTTCTTCAAGCTTCTCATTTGCTCGTCCAAGCTGTCCCTCGAGCTCTGAAAATAAAGAAAAGAAACCATCAAGAGAAGAGTAATAAGCAGCTATCCACGACCAAGAGAACATATACCTTCAACATTAGCCGAAGCTATTTCGAATTCATTTACTACTGCATCCCGGGCCTCGTCAAGAAAATCGTACTCGTTGGAAAGTTTCTTATAATCGAGACGAATGTTTTCGAGATCAAATTGGCACTGATCCAACTCTACCTGCTTCATGGAATTCAAGTGATGAAGACGATTGACTTCATTAGTCATCTCTTCGATCCCTTTGGTAAGTCTATACATATTAACCTCTAAATCCCTCTATGATTCCACCAAGCGAGCGACGTCGGCACGATAATCAATTAAATCTTTGCTAAGGGAATGCGCCTCTGACCTAGCATCGTCCCTTTCCTTAACAAGCCGTTGTATGTAATCCCGAACTTCAGGTTTATGAGATGAACTGGCCTGACGAAGCTCTATCTCTAAATCTGTTACTTTGGCTTCTAATCGAGAAGCAGTATCGCGGGCCTCATAGAGATTTTCACGAGTCCACAACAAAGTCCCGCTAAATTGGCAACGATCGGTGGTTATCGTATTTTTCATCTCGACCATCTGCTCCCGTCATTCTCGATACCGAGCCGACATTCGATTATATTCATCAGCCCGAGAATTACACTTTTCAGATGCTTCTATTACTTGTGCTACCAATTCTTTAATACGGGAAGCCTGACGGGCCCTCTCACTCCGAAGCCAAACTAACTCTTCGGCTCCACCCACTAAAGACAGGGCCGGCTAACTCAGAAAGAACACTAAGAAGGCAAAGGTGGAAGAAAAAGAGAAGGGTCAAACCTTTAAATGAAATACCCGCAAATGAAGCTTCAGCACGAGCTTTCTCCAAATCTCCACAAAGCGAAGCTACCTCTCGACAAAGCTGTTCCTCAGCGGCACCATCCTGCTGTTTCCCCTTCAGCTGCTCTTTCAACTCTAATATCTCCTTGTCCTTGGCCATAAGAGACTTTTAAGTAGAGAACACCTCATCATCCCATTGGTGTATCTTCGCCTCTAGCTTGAGTGCCTTGGCTTTAAAAAACTGGTACAGGGCATGGTGGCAATGCTCACTCCTCGCCAACTGCAGCAACCAGGGGCAAGTAAGAATCACAAACAAGGAAAAACCGTACTACTTCACCATGAAATCAAAACAACACTATACCTCGAGAATACGCTGCTGAGGAAAGCCATATTGATGTCCATCAGCTATGGCCATCATTTCAGAGATTGAAGAATGAAGAGCGGTCAAGAGACCAGATGGGACTGTTGCACCTAAGCTTTGTTGCCAAGCTTCGTTGACCTTGTCCAAAGAAGACAACTCCATATTTCCATGGGTGAAAGCATCAGAATCTCTCTCACCCAGAACAACAGGGGCAGGGCAAGGCACATTCATAAGACCTTTGTTCTTTAACCAGTCGAAGGTCTCGTCATCACTACCACGCACCACAACGCTCACAAAGCCTGCGGAAGATGCACCAGCAGCGGCTTCTCCGCCGACAGCGTTGTTATTACCTGCAGAGGTACCCTCACCGACAACGGTCTCCTTCCCTTTTGCTTCTTTAGTAGCCCGAAGTTCAGCATCTTAGCCCTCAGAGCAGTCATCGTCTTCAATCTATTTTTCACCATCGGCTCCGGCTTCCACCTCCCAGTCATCGTTAGGAGACAACAACGAAAACTCAGAAGCGATCCCCATCATGGCCCCCAAGTTGGGCTGGCCACCAGAAGAATAGATTTTTCCAAAAGAGAACTCTTGATTCGCCTCTTGAACATTCATCTTCCCAGGAATCAACGGTTCACGAGAATCAGCATCTTTATTCTCTTGACGGAGAAAAGGAGTTCCCTCAGGATCGGTGGATTGATTATTACCCTGCCCACCTTGAACAAACTCTTCTTCGGTTTCTTCATCGACGGGAGAAGTTTCAGTACGTTCTTCGTCGTCGGTCTCCTCTTCCTCATCATCGTCAAAATCTTCCTCCTTCTCACCAACTGGACTGGTAACCTCAGGTACCTGCTTCTTCAACCTTAACAGTAGAAGACTCAACGGTACCAATCTTCTTATTCTTCAAATCCTACAGGAAGTACATGTCAATCTATGATTCAATGGGCAACACACATATGACACATTATGTTAAATCATACCTTGACAGTAGCAGTACCCTTCGAAGGAAGGACAGCCTCAGAACTTTCTTCATCACCAGCATCCTCAGCGTCGACGGTATAATGAAAGTTCATACCAGTGAAATTTAAATCCCAAGGGCAAAAATCACCATAACAGGATGGGGCACCTTCACAAGGCTTGCTTTGAGCAGTAGGCTTCCACCCGTGTTCACCAGGGACCCAACCATGTGCCCAAAGACCGATAATTTCAAGAGGCGTAGCATGCCACTCATAATCATGATCGCGACGAAGACGCTCTTTGAGGGGAAAGAGCTCCGGCTTATCAGTCTTCTCAGTACCAGGAGTGAAGCATAACTTTGAGTCACTTACTTCACTCAGAAGACGAACCTCGCCATAAGGAGCAGCCATTGTACGAAGACCAACACTCCACCGCTTTCGGTTCCTACTGTTAACATAGTCTCCAAAAGAAGTATTAAAGTTTTCAGGAGTATACCAGTTCTTCTCCTCAAGGTTAGGTGTATAGCATGTCATCATCGTTTCACCCTTGCTACGAAGATAACATTCATGAAGGATTCGCAGGTAGTTCCCACTCAATTGAACCACTGAACGACAATGAGTATGAGAAGTAGAGCCCTCACGACGCGCCAGAACGTCATAATAGAACGAATCTCCCCACTTATACAAAGGAAGCATCAAACCAGCTTCGAAGGCTCATACGGTCGTCAACAGATGCTGGAAATCATACTTATAATTCTTTATCATGTCATAAGTAAGATCATTACCCTGATTGTAAAAACGAACCTCAAAATACTCAAGATCATGCCTTGATTTAAACTCTTCGAGATCAATGTGTTTGAAGGAGACATGAGCCCTCTTTTTCTTCCTCGGAGCAGGAGCAGTTCGTTTTGAAGGAGCAGCCCCAGAAGACGGCGTTCTACCCGATGATGTCTTCTTCAGAGGACTCATATCCGAAGCCTTCCTCTTTATCGATGGGTTCCTTGACAAGTCTAGATCCCTTGGCAATGGTTTCTTCGACGAAGCGGCCTTCAACGAAGCCTTAGATTTTTTATAAGGCGAAGAAGGAGGAGGGATAGAACGGATCGGTTGAGCTTCCAAAGGCTCTGAATGCTGTGAAGAAGGCATGCCCACTGGACGATCAACTGCATAACGAGAACCTCTTACTTGGTCCCCCTCTTTTGAGAAGCAGCCTTCGGATCTAACGGTGAGGAAGTCTTGTGAGGGCGAAGATCTGATTGGGAAGATCTCGGAGGTCCACCCTTCGGTGGAGATATGTCGGGACTTCTAGTTAATGGATATCTATAACGGCTCAGCGACGGAGACCTATAAGGGTTATTTCTATGATCGTTACCTTCCATGGTTACCTGAAAGGGGCATCAAAGGACAACGAAAATCAGATGGATCTGTAATCATCATCCCACATCAAGAACACCATCAAAACACAGGAACAAACCCAGAAGTAATCAAATCAGGCAACCCCATATTTCGTGATGAAAAACAGGGGCAAGTATATATACTTTCGTATATCATGTTCTCCATCACAAAACCTAGGACCACTACACCAACAGTAAAAATCAAAAAACAACATCAGCAGCAGGAATCAAGAACAACAAACAACAGAATTAAGACTGTACCTGTAACAATGGTGGACCTAAAAGATTAACAGAAAGAAATCACCGTTCGAACCAATTTCAAACAAGAAAGGCACCTCCAGGGAACGACCAGTATGAAGTAGGTACACTACCAGTAGAAGTGAAGAACAAAAAGACAAACTCAAGAAAAAATTAAACTCTCCTCAAACGACAGAGACAAAACAGGGGAAAATAAGAATGAAGAGGAGAATAAAAGTTATTTCATTCGCACCCTCTCTCATATTTATAACCACAATAAGTGGGGGAAAACCGCCCCGAAAATCAAGAAGAAATAAATGCTAGGAGTGGGAAACGTGCCCAAAAATCTAGGGGAAGTTATTGCAGGAATTGAAGAGTTTTTCTTTAAACTTTGACTAATTTCAAACTTAGAAGAAAATGGGCAAATTGTATACACATAAATCAACAGTGAACCACGTGTCAAGAAGAAGACACGTGCGCGCCATGAGGTGGAAGATCATCAAGAAAATGATGCCATGTTGCAACACCCCAAGGGGCATGCACCATCATCATTTGCCACGTACTCATCACCAAACAAATCCGACGACAGGGGATCAAGGAGTACCTGATGGGTAAGACGCCGCGAAACACCATAGAAGACCCAAAAATATGCTTTACCCTATCCCAAGATAGATCCGAAACGAGGGGTGCGGATGAGTTCCACAGAAGAAAAAAAAGTGACAGCAGCAGTAACAGCTGTCTGACGCGTGTGGACTGCCCAACCACCCGCCTTAAATGCTATAAACATAGGATACGTGTCAAGCATCCTATGGAGAAGGAGAAGGTGCACCATCGTCGTAGCACATTACCGTTAGAGGCATCGGGGAATAACGAAGGTATCCATCGGTCGGCACATTGATCAAGACGATAAGCATCCAAGGTGTCAGTAAAGAGAGGCCCACACAGAAGAATCTATAAATACCCTGCTCAACTAAAGGAGAGGGGGTCGGCCAAATTTAGAGAAAGAGAACTATTGTTAGGAGAAAGAAGTTGTAATAGTAAGTATGAGTTTATCTTCCTTCCTCTATCATCGTTTCCTACTCAGAGTCATTCGACTATCAGTTGTAACCTTAAATGATACATAATGAAAAACCGAACCTCCCGTGGATGTAGGCCTTAGTGCTGAACCACGTAAATCATTGTCTCATTTACATTCCGCACTTATAGTTTTCATATACCTATATTATGCATCGTTAGAATTATCATAGACGTATCTATGATATGAAACAAGGACGAGCCTGAAGGCTCAGAGTTTCCAATATAATCATTCCATACCATCTTGTATTTGTTTTAATTATTATAACGGTTTTAAGGAAGTAGTAAAGCTTAGGATCTTACGGCAACCATGGACTCCATCTTCCATCTCTCAATCTCTTCATCCCTTCAAACTGCTGAGGAGGCAAAAAAACATAGTAAAGCTTAGGATCTTACAGTAAACACGCCAGATGGGAAGCCTCCACCTAGGTAGGTGTTAACTATTTCACAGAGAAGAAGAAGATTATGAATGTGATTTTGTTCACTTCTCTGTTAAATTGTTCCGGTGAATTGTAGTTCTAAGCATGTAGTTATCCTTAGTTCTTTAAACGTGGTATGGACCTAGCTGATACTTTTTACTAAAGTAGTGGGTTGGGTACACAGATATACTCAAATGCCCTTTGTAAACTTCCTTAAATGAGGCATATGTTGTTTTATCTTTTAATAAGAGAATCGTTAGGAACCGCCACTACACTTGATGTAATTTAGCCACAGGCGAAGCCATCTTTAGATCATGGGTATACAGTTGCACACTCAGGCCAGCTGGCTCCCAAGCCTGATTGGAGCTTGTTTAGGCTTTTTGTAGTGTAAAAAAGACCTCCTAAGCCCATTTTCACCCCCTAGCATAGTGAAGAATCCCTTTTGCAACCCCCACCTTATGAACCTGCCTCCGCCCTGAATTGAAGCTCCATAAGACTCGATCTTAGTGACTACTATACCACACCATATCTGGATATGGCTAATCTGGATATGACTAACCATGGTACTATGCACTCCCCGTGAAAAGACATTGCCAACAAAGAAGTTTGTGTTTGTTCTGGATATTTGATCTATAAAGAATTAAAGATGTCAACTCAAGTAAAAGAAGATGCTCGAACTCTCTATCCCGATACGTAGGCTAAATTGCCATAACTCGGAAATGTTTATTACCAACTATTTGTCGTAATAATCAATAGACGTGACATGGGATGTCATCTTAAAGAATATGATACTGTATATTCAACATTAAATTCTACCTTTTATAAAACAAAATACTAAAAATGATGAGCACAAATTCCACTCAAGATAGGGCAATCAATCAAATCAATCAAATCAACTGCCGCGTCCAGTCCGTGGATAAGAAGCGTACGGAATAACAACAACAATGTGTCAAGTTCAATGTCTGTCTAATCGTCTGTAATGAATTTCAATGCTCCATATATATTTCTTTCTTTGCTAGGAAGATAATAATTCTGTAGTTTATTATTGTTTCAGACCTCACCCTGTTTAGATAAAATAACGAATGTGATCTCAGCTGAAAGCTGTTGGTTGTTAGTAACTAATAACGACGTCGAAATTATCATCTCAAGTAGTAGACCTTTTTTATTTCACAAAATTGGTCAAATTGGTCAAATTGCTCAAAAACAATAATTTCTGGATGAAAAAGACAAACAAAAAAAGATAATGTTTAAATATCCAAGCATCTTTAAGATACTGTTTAAATAACCAAAATTGGACATTTCACCCGATCTTTCATCTTTTACATAACTAAATTTAATGCAACTACCTGAAATACACTTTTTTATATTCTTGGACATCAGTGACTTACAATTATACATAATTTTACTTATACTAGGCATTTCTGGCCAAGCACAACTTTGGAACTTCTCGAATGGGAGTACAACTCCTTAATTGACGTGTGCTCGGGGATCACCTTTTCTGTGAAACGTGGGTCTTAGAGTGACATGCCTGACACATATGATCAGTGCACCATATTTGGCTAAAGGTCTTCCAATTTCCTTGAATCACCAGAATGGACCCCAGCTTGCTCAATGTGCTCCATTATTCCACCAATGACCATATTCCCATATGAATCAGCCAGTGCATCAGTATCTATCTCAATGGCATCAGAAAGGTATCTATCAATCAAGAAAGAAAGTCAGGATCCACCTCAGCGACTGTTCAAAACCAAACTGAACCAAATCAAAAACGATTTAAACATAAGACATACACGAAAGTCAGGGTTTAACTGCTGCTAAAATTAACAGTCATTTTGATTGCATAGATTCCTGCAATGTGTTTATGTAGGCCTATTAGTGCAACATTTTGACATAGTTTGCATTACATACCGACAACAAATTATTAGCCAAGCATTGATCAAAATGAATGAACAATTTTGATAGATGACAATGCAAAAGTGCAGCTGGAATGGAAGAACCAACCTGGTGAAATTGGTTTATGTTGCTTCCAACGTCCATGGCGTTAAAAAAATCTAAAGAGCACCAACAATCTTATGAAGATAATGAAACCAAACAACTTTTACATTATGATATCGAAATCTATAGTTTTGGGGAATAAGAAGCAACTTTGGTGATTGAAAAAACCATGAATATGAAACATAAAACAGTTTAAGCGGGATTAAATTAGTTTCAATCCCAATCTAAAATAGGATGAAACCAGTTTCATCCTGGTTTAAAATGGGTAAAACCAAATTCAACCAAAACTAAAACAAGATGAAACCAGTTTCATCCTAGTTAAAAATGAGTGAAACCAAATTCAACACAGTCTAAAACACAATGAAACCAATTTCATCCGAGTTTAATATGGGTGAACCCAAATTAAACCCAATTTAAAACACGATGAAATCAGTTTCATCTCAGTTTAAAATGGGCGAAACCAAATTCAACCCAACCTAAAACACAATGAAACCAGTTTCATCCTAGTTTAAAATTGGTGAAACCAAATTCAATCGAATCTAAAACACGATGAAACCAATTTCATCCTAGTTTAAAACGGGTGAAACCAAATTTAACCCAATTCAAAAGAGGATGAAACTAGTTTCATCATGTCTAGATTGAACAATTGCTTTTATACAAGAAAATAACATATTATATCCACATTACCAAAATAAAAATAAATCAAGATGCAAATTTAAAACAGGATGAACCCAGATTATTCCAATCAAAATAAACATGGAAACATTTTCGGTAAAAACAAGTGCAAATACTTAAATCATTGCATTCTAATTTCATATTTAGGAACAAATCTACATATGTACAGATGCATCAAATTTTTAACTAAGATAAACTAATTTGAGTTCAAACGTAATCCAAAAAGACAATTAAGGTTATGAAACTTACGAATTGAGAATACATTCATCACTTATCTTATGAAACTACTGATTTAACACAAAACCCTAAAAATTTTAATTTAATAAATTTGATTTTTTTAAATTAAATTAGGGCACCTGGAAAAGTCAATCTTGATGGTGGCGTAGTTGGTGTCTACGATGGTGTTGTTGCAGAAAGATGATGATGTTGATGTTGGTGATGGTGTAAGAGATTAAGATGACGAAGGATAAATGTGTTTATGTTAACGATGGTGGAGAAGAGATCGCAGAGGAAGATGATACCAATGATGGAGTTGGAGTTGTGTGGTGGTGGAGTCCATGAAGGAAGAAGCATTAATGGTAGGTGAAGAGATGGTAAAGGAGATCTGCTTTCTTCCTGTAACTAAAAACGACGGAGAGATTTAAGAAGCTTGTGGGTTATAATAGTCAATATATGAATGATATGGAGCATGTCCATTTCACCCAGGCCATATTTTACTGGTCCATATGAACGTGGTTTAATAGATTTGTGGACAATTCATCCATTTTCTCTTTTTATTTCCGCCTACCATGAATTTTCCCAACCGCTGGTCACTTGGTACGTGTGTGAGAGTTATGTTATTGTTTTTCCATTTGACCCTCTTAATCTACTCATGTTTCTTTTTAGTTTTTGATAATTTGGCCTCTCGATTACAATATACGTGGAATAGCATAGAGTAATGTCACGGTAATTTCACGTTATAATTTTATTGTTTCACACTTTCATTAGTGAGAGACACTCAAAAGTACACTGACCGCTGGACATATCCCGCGGTGTTCCATTTCTCACAGAAATTATGCCTTCTGACCCGTGAATTAGTATAGTTGGGCGTTTCGAGTCTTCCCTCTATGAGAGGCAAGATAGATTGCAAGATACAACCCGTGAAATATAGCAATTGTCGAAACAAGAACTTGGAAATCAGAAATCTCAAAGCTAGTGGATGTAAATATTCACACCCGACTTGACAACTCCCGCCGTGACTATTTTCAATTTCCACTTTTCACTTTTCACTTTTCACTTTTCACATTCAACTATAGAACTTAAGGTAGGGACTTGGATTAAAATATCAGCAAATAGAAAGGACTAGAACAGAAAGATAAATCTTGACGCACGTGCGAAAAAACCTCCCATTCCAGGAGCAGGGGAAAACCTTAAATGAGATCCCGCTCTTCCTCTTAGTTATTAAGACTTGATTTATTAGTTATTAGTTTTCCAGATAGAATGGGAGAATCATCATCTTCCTCCAGATTTAATTACTTGATGTGACAAAAAAACCAGGCAGACAACAACTTTCTCAAATCAAATCAAATTAAATCAAATCCAGATTCTTAGTTAGTAAGATATGGAATCAGAAGCTGGTCCTTGTAGTCCTCGAGGTCCTCCTCCTCAGGTCTCTCATCTCATTTCTCTTTATTAGGGTTTCTTAATCCCATAACTCTTCGATTTGATTTTTTATAATTTTGAATCGTTTCTGTATTAAGTTACAACTTGATTAATTTAGGTTACCGATGTCATGTTGGATGATTCTTGTTGAGTTAGATTAGTATTAGATTAATAGAATTTCTGTAATTTTTATGAAATTTGCAGTGAATTTAGCTTGGATCTCTGTTAACTAGCGAAACCCTTCTGAAATTATTTTAATCGCTTTTTATTTTTATTTTGTTTGTTTAGAAGAATTGAGTAATCTTACGAAGCTGATTGATTAGTTCATAGTCATGATTTGTTTATCTGAGTGGTAGACTTCAAGGGGAAAATTTTAATACTTACTCAACTGGTACAAATGAGTAAAGGATTCAATCAATTGCTAATCATATACCTCCATATATGTGGAATTTAGAAGAACAAGAGGAAGAAACAGAAAGTTGTGATGAAATTTTGAATAGTTAAAGTCTGTAAGTAATTTGCTTAGGTCTTTGTCAACTGGTGAAATACTTGTGAACTTGATTCATACGCATAAGAAGAAATCTCTCTACAAGAGGAGAGTAATCTTATTAAGTAGATTAGTTCATGGTATCATGTAGGTATAGTTTCAGTACTTTAGGATTATCCATGCTACTGGTTATTGTTTTTGTGTTGTTGTTTTTTTCCATCTCAAGTTTGATCCTGTTATTCATCTAACAGCTTATTAACTGCTGATGTTGATTGTTGTGCTGATTTTGTTGTTAGTCACGGATTCACACTATTTAGTTACTCAATCCAGTGTACTAGCTGTTTCATTGTGTTTATGTAGCTGTTATCTCCATATTTATCTGTAGCACAAGGTTTTGCTATCCTGTTGTGAAAATCAACAATATAGAAGTGTGTTGGCACTTAGAGGTTCTACTGTCCTTGAATATCTCAGTTGTTACATATTTAGAAAATAAAATGTCTTCCAAACAAGACATGTTGATAATAACAAAAAGTAGTTTTAGATTTATGTGACAAAATTAGGTCTACTGCTGTCTGACTGGGTTTTATCTTTGAGAACTAAAACGTGTTTTGTTGACTGTGCAGTTATCATGGAGGAACCTATCAAGAAATTTATTGTTGGCGTACCAGAGCTTTGGTGTAGTTTATGGAGACTTGAGTACTTCCCCTCTCTACGTTTATACAAGCACTTTTGTCGGGAAGCTACAGGATCATCGCAATGAAGATACAATATTTGGCGCATTCTCTTTGATCTTCTGGACCCTTACGTTGATCCCTTTGCTCAAGTACATATTCATCTTATTAAGTGCGGATGATAATGGTGAAGGTACCCAGTGAAATTATTTGTTATTTTGTTTGACAGTGTTTAGTAAATCCCACAAAGAATCTGATGATATTGCTGTTGCCGCACAGGTGGAGTGTTTGCTCTTTACTCACTTCTCTGCAGGCATGCTAGGCTTAGTCTACTTCCCAATCAACAAGCAGCTGATGAGGAGTTGACGGCATACAAATATGGGCCATCAGCACAGATAGCATCTTCTCCAATGAAAAGGTTCTTTGAGAAGCACAAAAGACTAAGAACAGCTCTATTGATTGTGGTATTATGCGGTGCTTGTATGGTTATAGGTGATGGCGTGCTTACTCCAGCAATTTCAGGTAACTTTTACTTGGGCTAATAAGAATGTAGACTCTCTCCCTACTTCATCTGTGTAACATGATACCAAGGGCCAGTAGTATGATTAACATTTCTCTGTACACAACCATATGGCAGACATTGACCATCTTCTCACTTACCTTCAATTGTAATCTGCTTTGATTGACTATTGGACTGTATAATAAATTAATAACTTAATACTTGATGTATAATTTCCCATCAGCTTCCCAGGCTTGACATCAATATCAAAATGTTAGGATCATCACTAATTAATGTCTCTGAATGGTTATGTCAGCCGTCACAGGATTCATACTTTCTAGACATAATTAACATGTTCCTTTGACTTATCATTCCATGTGAGCTACAACATCTTATTGACTCTTTAAAATGGTTTTATTTGCCAATTGCAGTTCTATCATCTGTTTCCGGACTACAGGTTACAGACAAAAAATTCCCAAATGGTAACTATTTAGAAGCAATTACCCTTTCGGATTTGCACAATCTTCTTGGTGATACGGCAGAAATTTTCATCTAGATATTTTGCATGGTTTCTTCTTCTTTTCTTCAGTGTTTCTGATGGTTGAATTTATACTTTCCTGCAGAGGCTGTCATTTTGCTTGCGTGCATTATATTAGTGGGACTCTTTGCTCTGCAACATTGTGGCACCCACAGGGTGGCTTTTCTGTTTGCACCAATTGTTGTCATTTGGTTGATATCAATATTTGGGATAGGCTTATACAATACTATATATTGGAATCCTAAGATTGTGTTTGCACTATCTCCACACTATATCATCAAGTTCTTCAGAGAGACAGGCAAAGATGGTTGGATTGCCCTCGGGGGGATTCTTCTTTCGATTACTGGTAAGTGGGCACCAAAGTCGATTTGCTGCTATTGTATCAATGAGCCAATGATATACAATGAAGTTTAGTTGGTTAGAGCTGCTATAACAGAGTCTGGAATCGTGTGGATGCGACCATTATACTTAAGTTGATGGTTAATTGATCATTAGGGGATTTTAGAAAGTAGAATTAAAGCTCATGAATTATGACAAACTAGAGTCATCCTCGCATTTTTTACAGATTTTACTAGGCTTGACAACTAAACTTTTCCAGGGCCTTGCAGGTACTGAAGCTATGTTTGCAGATCTTGGACATTTCACTGCCTTATCGATAAGGGTAAAATTTCACAACTTGATCTTCTATATTCGCGATGACATAGTTGGCAGGTGAAGTACATGCAAGTAGATTACAAGAGCAGCTTTGTGAAATTTGTTACTGTTTCGCAGCTTGCTTTTGCATTTGTTGTGTACCCGTGCTTGGTGGTTCAATACATGGGGCAGGCTGCTTTTCTATCTAAAAACCCGTCATCTATTCCGACAAGTTTCTATGACTCGATACCAAGTGAGTTGTCACTCACATGACTCGTTTTACTTTTACTTGGGTCTCCGTTATTTATTTACCATAGATCCATTTATGACTGCAAACTTCAGTTTTGGCTGACTTCAGTTTCTGAACATCCAACAGAGACTTTATTTTGGCCGGTCTTTGTGATTGCCACCTTAGCAGCCATCGTTGGGAGTCAAGCAGTCATCACGGCTACCTTTTCTATTATCAAACAGTGCAATGCCCTTGGTTGCTTCCCACGAGTTAAGATTGTTCACACCTCAAAACACATGTTTGGGCAGATATACATTCCAGAAATAAATTGGATTCTCATGATAATTTGTCTTGCTGTGACTATTGGATTCCGAGATACAACCATGATTGGAAATGCTTATGGTAAGTCAACTCTTACAGACATTTATTGTTTTATATTTTATATCTCTCCTTTTCAGGCATTATTAGTTTCTTGACAGAGCAAACAGTTTAATACATTCACATGAAATGCAACCATTGAAGGACTTGTTTTAATCTGTTTACTCTCAATTAATTATGGTCGCGTAGCATGTAGCTGATAATTTTTCTTAATCCTTTCTCCAGGCATTGCTTGCATAACGGTTATGTTTGTCTCAACCTGTCTCACAACGCTAGTCATCATTTTCGTATGGCAGAAAAGTATATTTATTGCTGCAGCATTTTTGCTCTTATTTGGATCAATCGAGGGAGTTTACCTATCTTCTTCATTCACCAAAGTTCCTCAGGGAGGTTGGCTACCACTTGTACTTTCTTTTATTTTTATGGGAATCATGTACATCTGGCACTATGGAACTCGCAAGAAATACAACTTTGACCTTCATAACAAGGTTTCTTTGAAGTGGCTTCTCGCTCTCGGTCCCAGTCTTGGGATTGTCCGCGTGCCTGGGATAGGTCTCATCTACTCAGAACTGGCTACAGGCGTCCCAGCAATCTTTTCCCATTTTGTTACTAATCTCCCGGCATTTCACAAGGTTTTAGTGTTTGTTTGCGTAAAATCAGTACCAGTTCCATATGTATCAGCCGAAGAAAGGTTCCTCATTGGCAGGGTCTGCCCTAGGCCTTACAGAATGTACCGCTGCATTGTGAGGTATGGATACAAGGATATCCAACGGGACAATGGAGACTTCGAGAACCAGCTCATACAGAGCATTGCAGAGTTCTTCCAGATGGAAGCAGATGAATCTCAGTTCTCAAGCTCTGAGTCTCCATCATTGGATGGAAGGATGGCGGTTATCAGCACCAGACCTGTCCAATCAACTTCAAGTTTGATAGTTTCTGAGCAAATGAACTTTGAGATTAGTGAGTCCATTCAAAGCAGCAAATCCTCAACCCTTCAGAGCCTAAGATCCGCATATGAGGAAGAGAACCCGTCTATCAGGAGGAGGGTGAGATTCCAGTTACCACAGAGCCCAGGTATGGATCCTTCTGTAAGGGAAGAACTGATGGATTTGATACAAGCGAAAGAAGCAGGGGTAGCATATATAATGGGACACTCTTATGTAAAGGCTCGGAGGTCATCATCATTCTTGAAGAAGGCAGTAATTGATATTGGGTATTCATTTCTTCGCAAGAACTGCAGGGGCCCTTCGGTGGCGCTGAACATTCCTCACATCAGCCTTATTGAAGTAGGAATGATTTACTATGTGTAGTTGTAGGACAAATAAAATGGAGAAAGGGACACTCATTGTATAATTTTATATAAGTGAGACCCTCAATGCTGAGGGTGTGAGAGGCAAAGAATCAGTCGTTGTTGTTGATGGGCATGTGAACCAACAAAAAGCGCGAATCTAGTTGCGGAAAAGGAGCAATGGGTACTCAGATGTAGCTTACAGGTGGCCATTCAGCTTCTCTTTTATCCTTTAATGAACATGAATGTACAGAACATAACTTCACAAGCAATGCCCATGTCTGAGTCCCTATTTATTTATTTATTTTAATTTTTAGAATCCTTGGTTTGGCAGACCCTACTGTCAGACTAATCCACAGGTCTAGCGGATTCAGAGTGACCTTCGGGGAGCCATAACTCACATTTGGGCTTACAGCCTTACCGACCCTTCAAGGTTTTGTCTGTATTTATCTCCATGACAACAAGAACGTCATAACGTAATGGCATATTACAGCTCTTTTGGGTAGTATTGTTGTGTCTGCTTCCGGATACAGTGTCTGCAATGTCGCGTGTTTTTGCTTAAAATTTTGAAAAATGTTATTGTGGGGTGGGCCTTTCGGCCAAAGATAGCGACCATAAGTCGGTAAAGGGGGGATTCAATATGAATCGTCCCCGACTTCGGTTCTTCTCTACCACCGTACTAAGACCACTGACATACCACATGTTAATAACTTTTCCGAGCAATCGAATGATATCAATGGTTTCACCGCTACAGACCAATATCCATGATTTGATGTTAATTTTTTTATTTGTATGATAGCATAAGATTATGGGTTCATGATTTAATCTCATTAATTTAACTGGCATTTTGCCATCCTAATTTTATACGCCTCAAGTTTCCACTATGGTGTGTATTTAACTGGAAAATGCAACTGTTGTTCTGCCAACAGTAAACTGAATGTAAGAAATCTTTTTTGCAAGGCTAAAGTTCAATGAGGAGAGTTTGACAGCCCTGCTTCCTGTGGCTCTGATTGAATTTTGGGATTCCTGCCTTCTACATCCAGTGAATGGGATGTTGGTTTGTAGTCTGATCTAATACTGTTTCAATGGCAAAGTGTTCTTATAGATAAGAATTCTTTTGAATTTCTTAAGACCAGCTAAGAATGCAGTTGAGATGAAAACTGATCATGCATATTTTGTTACTACTATTAGTTACTGCAGACCAACATTCCGAAGTTTTCTCTACTCTTAGTTATTTACAAGAACTATGTTTTCCAAAAGCCAGTGAACGTAACTCTGTATATGACACCAGCACAAATTGTTCTAAAGAAGTACAGGAGGACTGTAATCACGCCTACCATGTGCCATTTCGGCTTCCCATTTCAATTCCTTGGCCTCTAATTGCATTATTAAAGGCAGTTAAACATGCAGCATGTTTTTTTCCAGCAACATGCTGTTTGTAAGCTGACCTATCCATGCATGAGACCAAGCATATGTCACACCATACTGGCCCTGGTTCTTTCTTTTCTTCACGGCTCTCCAAGTGCTTCAACTCTTCTACTTTGTTTTTGTGTTTTCTCCCTGCACAGTGTTGCTTGAAATTGGCTGCACCTGAACAAGGGACTTGGCATACCTTGCACAATAAGTTGACTGTTTGTGGTGCAGAGTTTAGAAGTGTGTAAGACTCTTGTTGTGGTTGTGGTGATGAACATGTGAAGTTTTCAGGAGTTTTCCGCTTCATTCCCACTGAAAGTAATGATCCCTAAAACACAAACATATTATATTCTGGTAAATTAAAGTGGTAGCGCAACAGCACCAATAATTTTCTTAAGGAATGTAAAGTATTACGTACCCTACAAGTGAAACAGTAATATCTGATTACGAAGCAGAAATTCAAACAAACCTGGATTGGTGAAGATGGTTCCTGAAACTGCAGATGGGTCACTTCCCTGATTGTTGTCTCTTTAAGAGGACTCCGATGTTCAAATTTTTGTTTGTTGAATACAGGGTCTAACAACACACCTAACCAGCAAAAAACTATGAGAAAGTGGACAAGATGCAACTATGCTTATAGCATCTCATCTGAGTAACTGCATATGGTTCATTCACTTACTATGGCTGTAAAATAGCAGAACCAAAGTACACACGGTCGTTATAAGAAAAAGACAAAAGAGAAAAAACATGTCTCAATGTTCCTGTGATAATTTCAACTATGTGGACATCTTAAAATAGCAGAACCAAAGAACCAAAGTACGCACTGTCGTTATAAGAAGAAAAAAAAAGAAAAAAAAACTGTTTCAATGTTCCTGTGGTAGATTCAACTATATGGACATCTTAAAATAGCAGAACCAAAGAAAAAAAAGGTCGTTATAAGAAAAAAAAAAAAAAAAAAAAAAAAAACATGTTTCAGTATTCCTGTGGTAGATTCAACTATGTGGACATCTTCCCTTGAAATGTACAGGCTAAAACTAGCTCGCTTATGAACGTTACAAACAGCTAATGTTAAAAATTAGAGAAAATTAAACAGATAGACTTGTCTCAATCAAAAGACAAGATTAGATGACTTAATACAACCTTAGATGACTTAATACACCGAATACATCATCGCCTAGAGTTGGTATGTTTGTCTATACCATATATGTATTTCATGGCTGAAAAAAAATACATCATCACCTAGAGTTGATATGTTGGTCTATAAATGTATTCATGACATCATCCCACTTAGGAGAAATTAGACAGGATATATAGAAAGAAAACTGAAAATGAAGGACAATATGAAAATTTGTATACTTGAGGTTATAGAATCACCTTGGGAACATGCTTCATTCTGCAAAGAGAACTTTTGCCGACTTTCTTCAAGTGCTACTTTAGAAGGTGCCCCCTGGAAAATTTAACCAACTAAATTAGTGACGTGAGAGAAGAAAGGATAGAAACAAATGCCATGTATTATGCAAAGTATCATATCAAACGGAACATGGTAAATAACAGACACAATTATAAAAGCATTGTTAGTCAAGAAAGGCAGAGATGTCACCTGGTCAGGCAGAAGGTGTTTTTTAGAATCACAGTCCGAAAGCTTCTGCAAATTTTCGATTCTCTTCTGGTACTCCAATTCTCTTTCAAGTGCAAGCTCCACAGACATGACATTACCTCTCATCCTCTCATTATCCATTTGAGCTATAGATTTGCTTTCTCTAACTCCCTCAAATATAAGCTGTCTCTTGACAGACATGCGACCTAACAAGCAAAACAGTTTGAACAAATGGTTAACATCTGAAGTTGTAATGCTTTCTAGTTTCTATTTGGTAAATGAACCACTTTTCTGCAGCAACATTGTGAATATCAATAAGGCAAAAAAGATAGTATTCCCAAGCGATGTGTAGATAAATAATAAGAATTCCCACTCAATGTATCATAAATATATAAGAATATCAACTTTCCATCCATATTTTGCAATGGTTTCACAAATACATGCCTGTTCAATCAGAGAAAGCTAACTCTTATACGAATAGGAAAGCCAGGTTGATCTGGGGGTTGTACCCAACATTACAGGTTCGATTCGGCTTATCCTTTACACCCTCATTAAATCTGATAATGTGCATGGAAGATCTGTCTCGCATCATTGATAATGCAGAACATGAGGTGAACATGGAAGATCAGTGGGATTTCTGAACAAGTTGGTCTATCGTCTATCATTTGCATTATTCAGGTGATTTCATTTTCTTCATCTAAATTATCTAATGTGGGTGATTATATTTGATTAGCAGATTTCGCAACAAGACTGGGCTGTCAGTGTGAAAGATTTCGATTCTCTTATTGAATCTACCAACGGGTGCTAAAGTTAATTCTAAGAGTTTACAGAATCCTGTCATTGAAAAATTTGACAATAAGACACGGTGGAAGAGAAAACAACCATTCAAATATGGTTGTTTGGTATCAGTAAAGTTTGTCGTATAGTGATGGTGAATTTAGTGGCATTCATAAGGTAAGGTGTGACCTGTTCTGCCTTCCAATAAATGAGGGAGGATTGAGCCACTAAGACACCTGAATGTGCCTCTACTCTCCGAGTGGTATTGAAATTTGAGTCCAGAAATGCTCAACTAATTTACAAACATCATTATTGAAAAACGTAAGGTGATCGATTCTCAGATTGGGATTCCAGACCCAGCAAACTCAATATATGACCTCCTAAAGTTATCTAGATTCACTCTAAATTCGTATTAGCTTGGTCCTATCACCATAACACCAAATGCACTTGGTCTCCCCACTTATTCTCCTGCCTGCAAACCCACCATCTAAGTTACATCTCAAGTTGATAAGGACTAACAACATCCCACCTACAGTTAACTAGTTTTTGTGGACTACAAACTGTGATGTTCATATGGATCAACCCCATTGACCCAAGTTTCTTCAGCTAGAGATGATGGTTGATGGGTCTACTGAGTGAATACATGTTGTTTTTTCACTGTCGAAATGTTTGATTATTACCAAATATAGCAACATTGGACATGGGTATTACCCTAACCTAGCTCTGTACTTCGAAGGAAGAGGTGTAATACACACACACACACACACAAAAAAAAAAAAACATTGGAAATGAAGAGAGAAAAAGAGTACCTAGTTCAGGCATGGATGAACTGATAAAAAGAAAGCACCTTTGCTGCTGCTGATCCAAGAGGTAAAGGTTGAACTGAAGTGAAGTGAGTAGTTCTATCTTTCTTTACTCTCCTTTTTTTCCTGAAAAGTAAGAACTCATCTTCACACTACACCTGGCACTATGCCACTGTCCTACAAGTACAACTTGGGATTCTGTTCCAACTTGCCCTGGCCATTAAAACTGCCCCGTCAAAAAAGTTCTAGTCTGATGAGGGTATTATTGAAAGAATCCTTCTACACGTACCGCCTATTTAAGGCTAAAACCGTGTAGACACATTAAATAGGTGGGCTCATCTTAAGGAGATAACAGGGGTCTCATTTATGGGTGGGTTTGTGTTTACACGGTTTATATGTTGTTTATTTCGAGGGTATGTCAAGAATTTTTGTTATTGAAATCTCTTATTGCTAGACGGTCATCATAATAGTGATAGGTTTTGTAAATTCTCTGGGTCTGGTGTTCGGCCACTTTATAATTCTTCTGCAGACGCGTTTTAAATACTAGCTTGCGTATTTATATATTTGTATTGGCTGGTTGCGGCATCCAAGAGGAACTTATCAAGAAACTCATTATTGGTGTATCAAAGTTTTGGTGTATTTTTTATGGAGATTTATAGCATGTTTGTTTTTTCATCTATGTAGAGGCTAACCTCTATCTAACTTTATATAGTTGCGGGCCCCATTTTTAAAGGTGTTTGTTTTTATCACTACCTCTATTAATATAGAGGCAAATCTCTATATATGTAGAGGAATTTAAATAACAGTAACCTACTGTGAGTGCGACTATGTGCACCCGCGGGTGCACATTCCGTATTATTTCATTAGATGAGATTTAACGGACGTTCTTTTATTATCAAGAAGATTTAATATTTATTACACGGTTATCCAGACTTTTTTTTATTTGGATTTTCTTTTCCCGTAAGTTCTTCCCTCATTCATCTGTTAGATTCTAAAATTAATTTGAAGTTAGATTCCTTATATCAAACTGAAGATTTGTCAAAGGGCTAGAAGCAAATACTTAATTAAATTTTCTTAAGAGTGTAGATGGTTCTCTCTTTTAAACCCATTAATTCAATTTTATGTTCATTTTCAAAAAAAAAAAAAAAAAAATTTAATATTCATCAAGGTTCCAGAGATCATGATTTTTTGATCAATCAGATCATGATTGTATCCCTCCAACCTTTTTAGTGATTTCATGAGAAAGAGCCGGGTGAGGTGAAGGTATTATTTTCTCTCTCTTATAGAACTAATTAGATGCGGGAGAACAATACTCAAAAGTTTCTGAGAATTAATTTTATTTTTGCTTTTATGGGTGTTAAAAATCGGTCATCAAAATTCAACTGAAATCAAAAATACAAAGAAGAAACATCAAGTTTTTTGATTCATTTATGTTTAAGAGAAACATAAAGCTGATCTTGTTCTTCGGGTGAATGAACATAGAAAAAGAGTATCATCATCCACCTGTTGGACTCTTGATATTCACAAATACTTGATTGAAAACTTGATTGAAATAATACCCAACTGATATTAATGGAAGAAAATAGCAAAAAGATGCAGATACAGTTCATGAGGAGGAGAGTTGAGAGAATTCTTAATGGAGAACGATCAGATTATGTGTATTAAATACTACCGTACTCTTTTCCCCCCCTTAAATACACGCAATAAATAAAAATCAGTTTAAGATTTTGACAAATAAGGAAGGGAGGAATGTGCACCCCGGTTAACACGGGGTGCACGTAGTCGCACTCAACCTACTGCTATCTTTGAGTCACACCTCTATCTTATTGTAAAATATATGATATGCCCTCAAATTAGTTATAAATTTCTAATTTTTGTCCTCCAATTCAAAACCTAATATTTTTTTCTCCTCTTCATCTGCCTTAACGTCTCCGCCGTCATCTCCATCTTAACATCTCCATCGCCGCCACCTGCTTATCATTACTCAAGCCCGCCACCACCTCTATGTATAAAATCTCCTCCACCTCCACCACCACCATGTATTGAGTGTACACCTCCATCACCGACACAATCACCAGTTATATATTTACCACCATCTCCACCCCCACCCCCATCACCATCACATGTTCCTTCATCACCACCATATGCCCACCACACCACCAGTTTCAGGGATTTTACATGCCTACTGTAAATTAATTCAATTTTGATTATGGCTTTGAAATCCTATTCTCTTCGTGAATCTTGCTTAATTAAAGTTTTGTTAATGGGTAGTTAAGTAAATCATTCTTAATAAAAATCTTAATAACATCGATAAATCCTCCATTATCACCACCTGAAGATAAAAAACAAACGAGCTTTTGAAACCATTAGTTGATACCTCTGTCTGAATGGAAGTGTTCAACCACTATAAAGTAGTCTCTATTTTAGTAGTGCGAAAAATAAACATGCTGTTAGAGTACGTGACCCGTTCCCGTTATACAGGCGCTTTTGTTGGGAGATTGCAAGATTATCAACACTAATAGAGGTTTTCGGTACATTTGCATTGATTTTTCACTGTACATATTTCCATTAATACCTTTGGTTAAGTATGTCTTAAGAGGTTTTCGGTACATTTCCATTGATTTTTTACTGTACATATTTCCCTTAATACTTTTGGTTAAGTATGTCATAAGAGGTTTTCGGTACATTTCATTGATTTTTTACTTTTTTTTTGTTACTAATTTTTTTATTAAATAAACTAATTGCTTACAAAGTGAAAATCGTTTCCTAACCAACTTATAATGTCTGGTGGAAATAGATCATAAAAATCAAAATTATTCCGCTCTTCTCTGTCTTTTTCTACTAGAGAATGAGCTGCATTGTTCGCTAACCGATTCACCTGCTTGCAAAACCAATATTTATTTCTCGATATAGAATTCTTAATATCTAAAATAGAACCATGTAATAACCAGTGCACACTGGGTTCTTCTTCATTGATTGATTTTTTACTATACATATTTACATTAATACCTTTAGTTAAGGATGTTTTAATCATTTTTAGTGCAGACGATAATGGTGAAGGTGTAAGTGACACTGACCAAAAGAAATAAAACTCTTTCTCTATGTAAATCGGGTGATGACTCAGTTTTAACTTAGTTCTTCTTTTTTTCATAAATCCTAGATTTCTCATATGATCTTCTAACCAATAAATCCATCCTAACTCGATAAACCCATATTCCTTGTTTCATTTTGATCTATGTTTCCTTTTTATCTTATTATCAGATATTTTAATCATCAATTTTCATGTCTAACTTATTTTATCTTTGCTCTATCTGTTTATGTAGCATTGCTAATTCAAATAGCGTTGCTGATTATATCGAAGTGGTCATCACGTTTGCTGTCGTTGAAGCAAAGGAATCATGGCGTTTGCCTTTTCTAGAATCATGGCATTTGCTTAATCAGTTGATAGAGTATGATTGGAGGATTGCAGAATCGGTTAGTGTCTGAGGCGTAACTCAGCCCATTTCAAGATTCATAATTTAGTCCGCCCTTTTGAATTTTCAAATTTTCAAATTTCAAAAATCAGTTTCCTTATTCAGGTCATGTTGAATCTTGCTATAGTAAAACCTTCCTTTTATGAAGCTGGGAAATATAAGGAAAATCTTCAATTATCCATGGAAAAAAAATCATAATCAATACCCAAACCTTAATTCTGTATCTTTCATCTTTATAAGCCTTAGCAGTTGTAACATCTTAACACCGGGAAATCAATTATCAATCAAAAACCTTTTCCCTATGGAAGCCAATAATGATATGACAACTAAAGAAGTCTCGTCTCTGGATAAATTAAAAGAGACTATTTTAGAGAGAAACGATTCATCCGCTGAAATGATTCTTCATAGTAATGATCTCTTCCAAGTAGATCTGTCAGAAAATGATATGTAGTTTTCATTGATTGGCAAGATTATAATATAGAAGAAGATGTCAGACAAAAAAAGTTGCAAAGCATCTAAATTTTGTTTGGGATTTTATCCCAGAGGGTGAAGTGGGAGTTTTTTAGATGGAGCAAAACATCATGGTTTACACTTTTAAAGATTGGGATGCGATGAACAAGTTTTTCCAGACCAGACCTTGGAGTATTGATGGTCATTTGGCAGTACTCCATAACTACTGCTCAATCGTGATGTATAATGAACTAGATTGGGAAACTCAAGAATTATGGATTCAATTGAAGCATTTACTACCAGAGCACATGAATTAGAAAGTTGTCCATGATATGGGAGAAACTATGGGGGAGGTGAGAGCAATACAACCAAAACCATGGATTCCTCCAACTGGTGAAGTTTTCAAAGATTATGTCAGAATTAAACTCATTACATTATTAAGAAGAGGTGCTTTGGCAGTTACAATAACTGGATCAACTAGCTGGATCAGATTTTTCTACGAGAAACAACCTCATAAAATATGTAATGATTATTTCGTGCTCAAACATTCTAAAGTTGATTGTGAACATATTGCTGCAAAACTTGTGGACATTCATAGTGATCCACTGAAGTTTGGGAATTTGAAGAAAGAACTTATAAAACTAAATATGAAACTCAGAAACTCAAACCCAAGCACTAATAGTAAAAAGAGTGTGAATCATACTCCATTTATTCCCCCTAAGTTTAGATGGATGATCAAAGGTTCTGGAGTGAGCAAGCAAGATGAGGAAGTAAATGAAGGAAACAAGAGGATTAGGAAAATGCTATATTAGGGAAGAAACAAAGAAGTTTAAACCCATTAACTAACTGTCCAACTAAGACTGATAATGCACCCTCCAATCATACTATGGTTCAACAAAAAGACTCAACAACAATGATGATGACCACAAAGGATAAAGAGCAAGTTTTTGTTGAAATGCAACATAATGCCAAAACAAACAGTGAGAGTCGGGTAAAATTTTTCTCTTTTTTTTTTTTTTTTTTTGCATTTAAATTATTTTTCTTATTCTTAGATATCAGTATCTTAACACTTTGCATTTGACTAAAATGAAAATTCTCTTACGGAATGTATGTGGTTTTGGAAATAATTTTTTTAGAAATCATTTAAAATGACCTAATTAGATCACATAATCCATATTTTTTTTTTTAATTGAAACCAAAAACACTTGGAAGAACATGGATCTTTATATTTCTTCCTTGAATTATCCCAATGCATGCTTTCATGTACCAGTGGTGGGTCTCTCTGGAGGTCATTGTTTTCTTCGGAAAGATGGAATTGATCTTCAGATTCTTGACAATTCTCTAAATATTATTCTTTGCAAAGTGAAAATAGATGCTAAGAATGGGATTTCTCCGTTTACCTTTTTATATGGTGTTGTGAAGGATAATAGTAAAATGCTCCAATGGAATCATATGCAGGTAGATGATATTCAAGCTAATATTCCTTGGTTAGTTATTGGTGATTTCAATTACATCATAAAACAGGAAAAAAAAGAAGGTAGTAGCCCAGTCAGTCGAACAAATCTAGAAAATTTTAATGATCTGCTTGACTTAATGACTTACATACTCTTCCTTATGTTGGAAATCCTTTTACTTGGATTAATAGTAGACAAAATCATGAACTCATTCTTGAAAGGTTAGATAGAGGTATAGCTGGCACAAATTGGTTGTACAACTTCCCCAAGGCTACTATTTATCACGTAATATCATTAGCCAGTGATCATTGCCCCGTAATGATAGTCACTAATAGAAAATATTCTAATACTTATAAACCATCAGAGATGCTAGGTGTAAGGAGGTTATTTCTCATAATTGCCATATGGATTTAATGGCTCTGATGCTTTTAAGTTTTCCAAAGGCCTTTATCAAACTAAACAAATCCTAAGGAAATGGAACTATCATTGAAAATTGTTAACTATTAACGCTAGTCCCAATGACAGTCAATTAATTAAATTTCAAGAAAGTTTTACTTATTGCCAAAGAGGTAAGGAAGATGAATTATTGTTAGAGCATCTCCAATGCTTGGGGTCAAAATCATCCTATGTGGAGGTCTTATTAGTACCTTTTGGTTGTGGGTAATTTACTACATGACAAAAAATAATAAAGATAACACTCTCCACCTAAATTTCATCTCCAATCTCCAAGGTCCTATCTAACACTTTTTGTCTAAATTTAGAGACAAAATATGATGTGGACTTAAGACCCAGGGTCATGAAGAAGGTCTTATTTAGACTTTCTCTTTTACCCCCACTTGGTCCCCACATGGACATGTCATCTCTTTTTATAACCTTCATCCTAGTGTTGGAGATGAAAAGTTGGTAGAAAAAATCTTAAATCCTATGTGTCATATCAAGTTAAGACCTTAACCCCTAGCATAGGAGATGCTCTTAGTTGATAAAAAAAACATCTTATTTTCATCATAAGACCAACTTTAGAAAGAGAAGAACCTAGATAAACACTATTCAGAATTAATTAGGAATTTGGCTTTCTGATAGGAATGATATTGTTGCTTGTTTAAGATCTCATTTTCTTAATATGAGTAAAACTACTAACCCACCTGATGCTAGCTCTTATGACAATTTCATATCTTCTTGTATTTATACTGAGGAAAACAGGAAGAAAAAGAAGGTAGTAACCCAGTCATTCGAACAAATCTAGACACTTTTAATGATCTGCTTGACTTAATGACTTACATACTCTTCCTAATGTTGGAAATCCTTTTACTTGGATTAATAGAATACAAAATCATGAACTCATTCTTGAAAGGTTAGATAGAGTTATAGCTGGCATAAATTGGTTGTACAACTTCCCCAAGGCTACTATTTATCACATGATATCATTAGCCAGTGATCATCCCCGTAATGATAGTCACTAATAGAAAAGATTCTAATACTTATAAACTATCAGAGATGCTAGGTGTAAGGAGGTTATTTTTCATAATTTCCATATGGATTTAATGGCTCTAATGCTTTTAAGTTTTCCAAAGTCCTTTATCAAACTAAACAAATCCTAATAAAATGGAACTATCATTGAAAATTGTTAGCTATTAATGCTAGTCCTAATGATAGTCAATTAATTCAATTACAAGAAAGATTGACTTATATCCAAAGAGGTAAGGAAGATGAATTATTGTTAGGTGATAAAAAAAAACATCTTATTTTCATCATAAGACCAACTTTAGAAAGAGAAGAACCCAGATGGGCTTTATTCAGAATGAATTAGGAATTTGGCTTACTGATAGGAATGATATTGCTGCTTGTTTAAGATCTCATTTTCTTAATATGAGTAGAACTACTAACCCACCTGATGCTAGCTCTTATGATACTTTCATATCTTCTTGTATTTCTACTGAGGAAAATGACATGTTGACTAGATTCTAGTGAGGAAATTAGGAAAGTGGTCTTTGATATGTAATAATGGACAACTCCAGGTCCTGATGGTTTCCCTCCTGGATTATATCAAGTCATGTGGGATATAGTTGGTGATGATATTGTCAAGGTAATCCAAGATGTTTTCCATTTTGGTCACATGTTGAGACAAATGAACCATAACTTCATTTCCGTAATTCCTAAAAACAATTGTCTTAAGCATGTTGCTGACTTTAGACTTATTAGTCTTTGTAATACTTCTTGCAATGTGATTTCTAAGCTCTTAGCTTCTCAGATCAAAATTGTTTTATAAAAAATAGTTAGTCCATTTCAAACAACTTTTATATCTGGTAGGTCTATTACTGATAATATTGTTATAGCTCATGAACTAGTAGACTTTATGAAAAAAATCAAAGCTAAAAATGGTTGGATGGCTATGAAGCTTGATATGTCTAAAGCTTTTGATAGGATAAATAGACTTTCCTGATCAATGCTCTAGAAGCAATGAGGTTTTGTGATAACTTTGTAACATGATTAATGCATGCATTAGTATTGTGTCAACTTCTATATAACTTAACGGCAGCCCTGAAGATACTTTTAAACCTTAGAGATGATTAAGGCAAGGGGATCTCCTATCCCCTTACCTATTTATTCTCTGTATGGAATCATTCTCTAGAGCTTTAATTCAATCTACAAGTGTTAATCTTATTCATGGGATGAAAATCAACCAGAATTTTCCTTCTGTTTCTCATCTCTTTTTTGCAGATGATTATCTGATTTTATATAAAGAAGTATTGAATTAAAGATCTCAAAAGTAAAGCGTACTTATAATCATTAGTAGGGTATATAGCATATTAATTAGTACAGTGATATGCTAAAGCCATCTCTAGCTGCTACTCGAGAAAGAAAAACGAAATTAGGGTTATTCAAAATCGGATGTTATATAATCAAAAACATCAAAATACATTTTAATTGTATTTGGCATACCATATAACTTACCACATATGCATAGAGAAACATAATGTTAGCTGGTATTGATGATCATCCCCCCATGCCTCCTCATCATGCCATCAACTGATTCAAATCTTTGTAATTTATCACAGTAGGCCTGGCATGAGAAGCAGAAAGGAAAATGTAGCCAAAGATGACTTGCCAACTCCTTCTTCTTCTTTGCAAATTGTTAATGATAAAAAAAAAAATTATTTCTTAAAGAAAATTGAAGAATTCATTTTTATCTATAAAAAGTATTAGTCGTCGGCAAGTCATCCTTAGTTGCACCATACTTTCAGACCCTACATGCCAGGCACATAACAAAGAACTAGATTTTTATGCAGTCTAGCTATAACAACCTTTGGTGATTGAAGAGGAGATGAAGAAAGGAAATTCTATCAGGAGAATGAGAAAGAGAGGAGATGATGAACAATGTGAGGAACTTGCATCCCCTTATGTAGAGAAATAGAGAGAACGTAGGAAGGCACTGTTACTAACAAGCAGTAATTAGTGGGAGTCTAATCAAACTGATTACTGCTGAAATATAGCTAACTAATACCACAATTTGATAGTTGAATATCTTGAATCGAGGTATCTTTATACCCTCATGGGATTTGGGTAGTTGCTCTCGTACCAGTGTCATTTGTCTAACTAGACCTGGGACTCTAGTCGAACTCTATATTTGTTTCTTCCCATCTTTCTGAAAGGAGGAAGTAAACTGTTCCTCATTTGCAGCAGTCACTTTATCGTTAGTACGAGGTAACTTTTGATGACATACAGGTAGAGCGTCTCTGATCGATGATGTATCTCGATTGCTCAGATTTGTTTGGTTTTGTCTGTCATAATGTATGGTATCCTTAACAAAATTTCCTGCAGTTGGGATCAACACTGAAGTATTTATATCATTTTGTTTGTTGACAATTTTTCCACCACGTCCATTTTGTTTGTGACATTCTTTCCAAAATCGTACACCTGACTATGTTACCTTTTGTTAAAATTATTACTGGTGTTTTTTTTTTTTTCCACCGTCTGATTTCTGTTGTAAATAGGAAGTTGTTGCAGTAACATGCGCCTGTATATTCGCCAGAATCCCCATCTGGGAAAACTTGGATTAGTTCAGACTTATTCAGAGTATCTAGGAATCTTCGCATCACCAATTCTCAATGTAAATTCTTCAGGAGAAAAACCATGGTTTCCTTCAAGTTCCTTTGAATGAGTTGGGCATTTATTTATCTGGTGGTCAAAGTATTCGTTGGAATTAACATAAACATGGTAGTTTTTCATATTGAAATTCTAAATTGAATCGAACATTTTTTCTTAGAGGGTAAAATTACCAACATCTCTTTAGGCAAGGGTTTTTGTGATATCTATTTGAACATGGACTTTAGCATATATTCCCCATTTAGTAGCATCATCTTCTGATATATTCCCCATTGCAGGGCCTCCTATTCATTATCATGAAAGGCATCCATTTTGGACTTTTGTGTTGTTTCATCTTCTTCTGTCAACTATATTGTTGCAGCCAAAGACAGTTTTGAATTCAACTCCGATAGCAGTTTTGCACACCATCAATCAAAGTATGGTCTTTATCAGTATGATCCAGCATTATTGTTTAGATTATGTGTATAATCACAATGAAGATTGTGATTTTAGCTCCTAAGACTCAGACAGGCCGATCCAAGATTACAAGATCCATAATTTGAATTTTCAAAATTCAATATTTCCCCCTATAGATCAGCATAATTGGTGGAATTGCAAATTCCTCTCACATTCTTCCCAGTTGACTGTTATCGTATTCAATGCTAAGAATTCTCTTTATTCTGCAAGGATTATCTTCTTTCCTATATTATCTCATAATAGTTATAACAAAATAACTATTTATAGTTACATTATATCCGATATTAATCTATATAATAGGAGAAGATCAAAGCATTTTCACACATCTTTCTATTGTGAAACAATAATCTCAAACCCTAGTGCTATGGCCTCATCTTCAAGTTCTCAAGTCACCAACATCACATCTCGAATGAAGGAAACAAGGATTCGTGATATTAATACTCGCCATCTGAGGTGTGCGGTTGGTACTACAAAGGCTATCTCGGTAGCTACAGAAGAATGGAGTAATACTTTGATAGGCAAGCTACACTCAAACGATCCGGTGGAGACTGATACTGTGAGGAAAGAAGTTAATGTATTGTGGAAACCATATAGAATCATGAATATGCGTGGTTTGGATAAGAACATTTATCTCTTTAAGTTTACATCGAATGAAATAGTTGAAGCCATACTCAGGAAAGGTCCATGGAATGTGAAAAAATGTCATCTTAATCTTATTAAGTATGACTCAGCTATTGTTGTGAAGGATCAAGATTTATCTCATTAGGAATGGAATGTTCAGTTCAAAAACATTCTTCTTGAACATCATGCGGTTCCTATCATTGATGAAGCTTTGGTTGAATTGGGACCTAAGATATGGACAGAACCAGAAAATTGTCGACCTGGATTTGGTTCAATGATCACTGTAAGAGTAAAGATTGATCTTAAAAAGCCTATGCACGGAGGATGATGGTGGAACACTGCAGCTGGTGATGTTACATGGATTCGTTACCATTGGGAGAGACAGTCGCACCTTCTTTGTAAGAATTATTTTACTATTGATCATGATGATGAGGAATGTGAAAATGTTGCATTGGATTTAAAAATCAAAAGGTACACTAATGAAGAGTATGTAACTTATTTCCATAATCTGGCAAGAAGTTATGTGGTGGAAATAATTGATGATTTAGATCAGTTGTTGCAACAAGTATGTGAAGCAAGTAGGAGACAGCAGGAAGAAAATGAGAGAGCTAAGAAACAAGAAGAAGCTAGAAAAGCTAAGAGATCAAGAAGTGAGGAAACTGAGGACGTCACCATTGGTCACAATGCTGGATCTACTTATAAAACAGATAATTTTGATGGTATGGAGCATGACTTGCCCGAGGAAGGAGAACAACTTGCAAAAGAGTACTCTCATGACATGATTGAGGCCACTGCTAATCTGGTAATATTTTCAAACAACCTCACCTTATTTTCTTTACTATCAACTATTTTACAACAAAAGTCCTATAGTATTTCAAACATGAAAATATTAGCTTGGAATGTCCAAGGTTTGGCTAAAAAGTTTACTAGAGATCAATTGTTTGCTTTAGTTAAAAAACATTCACCTGACTTTTTGTTTCTTACAGAAACCAAACTTGACAGTGATAGAATGACTTCAATAGCAAATGCTCTGAGTTATTGCAATCATGTTCATATTGATAGAGTGGGTCTTGCTGGAGGTATTATACTTATGTGGAAGGATGGAATTCATTGTGAAGTCCAGGATATTTCTAATGATATGATACATGTAGTCACTAGAATTAACCCTAGTAAGCTAGATATTCTCATTTCTTTTATGTATGGATCTACTTATTTTGATAAGAAGAAGGCTCAATGGGAATTCATGTTGAGAATTAGTGAGAATATCATGCAACCCTGGTTAGTGATAGGTGATCTGAATTTTCATCTTCATGATATTTCTGAAGCTTCTAATTTTTCTCCAGAAGACAGGTATGTTCAAGACAAAATGAATACTTGTGGTCTTATGGACCTTGGCTTTACAGGTAAGAATTTTACTTGGACTAGTAATAGTTTTGGTACAGGAAGTAGAAAATCCAGAATTGACATGGCTATAGGCAAAAAATTTAGATGTAACTATTATCCCCAATCCAAGCTTTTACATTTAGTTCAAGCTGGTTCAGATCATTGCCCTATTTTATTAGTTCTTGAGGATATTTGAAAAGACGAGGGCACCCAAATATACCTCAATCTAAAACTTTTCCACCTATAAGTCCTCTCTCCGAAAGTGATTGTCTATGGACTGAGTCGAGACAATTCAACTAATCGGTTCACACTTCGTGTGATCGTCTATGGATACGAGATCGAGAAAATACGACAACAAGATAACTTGTGTGATTGACTATGGATACAAGATCGAGACAATACAACAACGAAGGATGTTTACTTAATAAAAGGTTCGGACTTAACCAAACACAATAGGATTGCTATCAAGTAAATAGGAATTAACGTTTGTGTATTTTACTTCTAATTATAATAAAACAATTATAATTGCGGAAATAGAAAAGTAAAAGACACAACAATATTTTGTTAACGAGGAAACCGCAAATACAGAAAAAACCCGGGACCTTGTCCAGAATTGAATACTCTCAGGATTAAGCCGTTATACAAAATCTAAACCAACTTTGTATAGTTGAGACCAAGCAACTAAACCTATAGTTCACCTAGTTCCGTCTGTATCCCTGGGCCTCTAACTTGCAATAAGTCACGCACTTGGAACAATTCATTTGGTTCGTATTCCAAACAGTAAAGGAACAACAAATCTGTTCGGAAAACAACTCTTTTCAATCAAGTGATATGAGTTTGACAAAAGGCTCTTCCATTTATCCCAATAAACTCCTATGTCAGGTCCTTAGATCTATCTAATAACAACTACCAAAGTAATTTTCAAGATTTTGCAATCAATACTTTGAATCACAAAGAATTGTATTGATGCCGATCTACTCAACTAATCAATCCAATCTATCACAAAGATAAACCGATTATAGTTGGATCCTTTTCCATCCGAAACAAGTATTGTGCACACCAAATATTATGAACAAAGATATCTTCTTTGTCTTCAAATCTTCTAAGATCTTCAATAAACACCAGCACACAATCAACTTGAATCTCTTGTGATCAATCACACACAGAACAGAGTCTGTTAACAATGGATTATCACAATACGTCTTTAGATCTACAAACAGTCTAAAGATCCCTGTTGAAACTTCGATCTAGTTTGAGTGAATTTTATATCAGAAGAGAAAATTCTCAAGCATAAACAAACAAGGTGCAATCAAAGTTCAACAACCGTTAGACAATCAAATCAATCAAAAACTAATAATAAACTGCAATTATCTAGTTTCCCACCAATGGTACTAATAGAGCTTCTCAATCCCAAAGAAGTCTTTAAACTGAGCGGCCGTAAGAGATTTCGCTTTACTTTCCTCTCCGAATAGGCGGCTCCACCAGTAACAACACAACTAGGTAGTTTTGCTGGCTCTGAGGATTAGTTTGCTTGAAATGCAAACTTCAATATTTATAGACCAAGGAAGTTTGGACACCAAGGAATTTCCAAAACCGAAAATATTCTCAAGATATGCAATATATCACCAAATTCGATTTCCATAATTCCTGGAAATGCTTTGTCCAAATATTGACCGGAATCTCAGTAGAAAATTTCCAATTAGTAAATGCACATTACCACTTTTTATTTTCTAAAGATATGCAATTTAATTGCTGGAAATTAAAAGCATATAAAACTAAAAACCTTAATTAAAAGATTCTCAATTTATTTCGATCCAGGATTCTCCTTTAAGGAATATCTTTGAGAAATAATAGATAAGCGTTACTGTACATGTTCAAAGTATGTCGACATCTTTACTTGGTAAATCCTTTTTCATATTTACCATCTTGGAACCGATTTTCCACACTTCCAAACAAGTTTAGAATTGGTTCATCTGACTTCCAAGAACTATGTAATTGATTATCCTATCAAATCACCAATCATGGGTTTCACGGTTCTACCAAAACAAGTTTCGGTTCTACCTCCATGTGGGTACTAGAATTAGTCACGCTAGTTACCAAAACTTGGTTGACTAGGTACTAGGATCGGTTCTCACATATATATGGTATCTAACTTGTATTTGTTGCACATGTTCATAGGATAAGTTCCCAATAACTAAAAACGTGTTGCACATGTTCACAGGATCGGTTCCCAATAACTAAAAACGTGTTGCACCTCTTACAAGGATCGATTCCCCTTTTGTGATCGGTTGCACCTCTTACTAGGATCGGTTCCCCAATGTCTAGAGTTGGTCATACCAATTACAACAAATCGATCATACCATCTCATGTGATTACTTGAGATCTGTTTCACTAATAAAAGTCATACCAATACAAAAGTCAGGTCTTGTGAATAGTTTTACCAAGATACATAAACAAGTTATGAGTGGTTATACTAAACACACATATTGGTAATTCAAAAGATTTGCAATGAATAACAATACCAATAAGCCTAGTGATTTCCCTCTCGATTCATAAAACAAGTTCATGAATTTACTTCCTTTAAACGAATGTAAAATATTGTTTCCTAGGACGAAATCTTCACCCATACCCATACATAATCACAATAGCATTCATACGATTATGTCGATGTCTTATATACGAAGTTCAAAAGATAAGCGTTATACTTCGTATTATATTCCTTAATACTATGTCTAATTAGAGTATAATCATTCACAGCTTCGCAGTTATGTTTTCAATATGCACGACTTGAAAGATACGTTAGGGAATGAAACAGTTCAAGTCAAATATTACTAACCTCAAGTGGAAGGATGATGTCGTCGTTGTAGCTCCTCACTTCATCACATTCTTCAAGTATTCACGTAATACTTGTAATGTCTCATATCCTAATACTTTCAAGCTAACCTATACGAAGTTGACTCTAGTAAATAATCAAGCGACTCTTTAAATGAGTTTTGATTCACTAAAATATGACAACCAAACTTGACATACCAACGCTTGGTGGGTTCAACCGAGCTATACTCTAACAATATTAATAGAAATACCTGAAGACCTTTTAAAAATTTTGCAATGTGGATGAAACATTTTGCTTTTAAAAACCAACTTCAGATAGCTTGGAACTCTAGTGCTAGTGGTTCTCCTGCTTTCAAATTGATTGATAAACAACAAAGGACTAGAAAAAGATTATCTCACTGGAACAAAATTGAATTTGGGGACATTGATAGTAATATCAATAATTTACAAACTCAACTTGAAGTAGTTCAAAACTAAGCTTTTTCTGATTCTCAACATGATAATATTGTGGCTCTCACTAAAAAACTTGATGAATGGTTTAATATTAAATAGGATTTCTACAAGCAAAAAGCTGGTGATACTTTCATTACTGAAATGGATCATAATACTAAGTACTTCCATACTTTAGCTAATAGAAGAATGTTTAGGAAAAATATTGATTGTCTCTGTGATGCTAATGGTACTTGGTTCAATGATAGTGAAGATATTGCTAATATGCTTGTTGCTCACTTTGATCAAGTTAGTAAAACTATTAATCCTACTTTTACTGATATAAATTTTGATATAATACCTACTATCATTTCTGATCAGGATAATTCTCTTTTAACTAGAGTTCCAACTATGGAAGAAATTCATCAAACTATCAAGCATATGAGTGCCTGGAGTTCTCCTAGACCTGATGGATTTCAGGCAGGCTTTTATCAATATAATTGAGACATAGTGGGTAAAGATCTTACTACTGTTGTTCAAAGTTTTTTTGAATCTGGCAATATGCCAAAGGAGTTTAATAAAACTTATCTTAGTTTGATTCCTAAATCTGATAATGCTAAGAGTCTTGTTGACTTCAGGCCTATTGGTTTGTGTAACACAGTTTATAAGGTTATTTCTAAGATCATTGCTTATAGAATTAAACCCCATTTAAAGCATCTTATATATCCTTATCAATCAGCTTTTGTTCCTGGTAGAGATATACATGACAATATTATTATTGGTCATGAGATGATACATACTATGAAGCATAAAGAGGGTCACAATGGAACAATGGCTTTAAAACTTGACATTTATAAGGCTTTTGATAGAATTGAATGGTCTTTTCTTCTAGGTGTCCTTAGACAATTTGGTTTTGATGCAAAATTTTGTGGCTTTATTGACCAATGCATATCAACTACTAATATTTCTGTGTTGCTGAATGGCTCTCCTACTCAAAGTTACTCTCCTTCTAGAGGACTTAGACAGGGTGATCCTTTATCACCCTATCTTTTCATTCTTTGTATGGAATTCTTGTCTAGATTACTTTTAAATGATGAGGCTAACCACTGCATTTCAGGTGTTAAAGCATCCAGGAATGCTCCAGGTATTAAACATCTTATGTTTGCTGATGATATACTTATCTTCACTAAAGTTGATATGCATAATATAACTTGCATTATGAGTGTTCTTGAGTATTTTGGTAGTGTTTCTGGTCAGATTCTGAATCTAGATAAGTCCAGTGTCTATTTTAGTCACAATATTAATCCCAGTGCTAGGAAAATTCTTGCTAAGGAGCTTAATATGATTGAAATGAAAGATACTGATAAATATCTTGGTGTAACTTTGTTAATAGGAAGAAATAAAACCAAAGCTTTTAGTCCTCTTATTCAATCTTTTGGCACTAGACTGAAAACTTGGAAAGGTAAGACTATGAATCATTCTCCTAGAACAACTATGGTAAAACATGTTTTGAATGCTTTGCCAACCTATCAAATGAGTTTTTTTAGGATTCCTAAAACCATCATAGATCAAATGGACTCCATTCAAAAACACTTTTGGTGGGGACATAGTGATAATAGAGGCCTTTGTTTGATAGGTTGGAACAAACTAGACACTCCTAAATCTTTGGGTGGTCTTGGTTTTAGAAATCTTGAGCATTTTGATACTGCCTTGTTAGCTAAATTAGCTTGGAAGGCTTGCAATGATGAAAACTCTCTTTGTATGCAGATTGTTAGAGCTAAGTATGGTAAAGATGGAAGTTTACTTCATATAGATAAACTAAAAGATGATTGTTCTTGGTTATGGAGAAGTATATACTCTGGTATTGAGATTGTGCAACAACACTCCATGTGGATTGTTCAATGTGGCACTAAAATTAAAATTTGGCTAGATAATTGGATTATAGGTTTTAATAGTCCACCTGTCCCAATTGTGGGTCTTTCTAGTCTTGTTTCACTTAATTTTGTCTGTGATTTGTTTTTACCTGAAACTAGAGTTTGGAATAACCAGTTTGTTAGTACTATCTTTGATGAAGAAACTTCTAATGCTATTCTTAGTATGAATGTACCTAACACAGGTGAGGATTACTTAATATGGAAACCAGAAAGGTAAGTTTTCAGTGAAGAGTGCTTATAATACACTCTGCACCAGTCATGTTAATAATGTTGTCAATAATGATCATATTCCTAAAGTGGTTTGGAAAAATCTATGGCAAACAAAAGTTCCTCATAGAGTGCAACTTTTTATTTGGAAATGTTTAAGAGATATTGTGCCTGTTAGAGGGAAACTAGTTGTTTATAAAACTGAAGTGGACTCTCACTGTAGTCTATGTAATCACAGTACTGAAACTATTAGTCATCTACTAGTGGAATGTACTTATGCTAGATCTTTGTGGAATGCTTTAAATGTGGATATTGCAGGTATCATCCAGAATTTTGCCTCCTTTCAGGACTGGGTAATATCTTGGTATTACACTGATGAAAGCAGCAATATTAACCATATGACAGATTCCTATGTTGTCAGACTTATGTGTACAGTCTGGTACATATGGAAAGACAGGTGCAGCTTGATATTTCAGGGTGTACAACCTAATATGCACAGCTCTATCATAAGAATCAATAACATGATAAAACAATGTGAATTTGCTAATGTTTCTTCTAGTTTTACTAGGAACAGGAAAATTCTCCCTAAGGTTTGGTTTCCACCAGATGCAGGCTTTATTAAAGTCAATATTGATGCCTCTTATATTTATGAAACAAGAAAAGGTAGTATTGGACTGATTGTGCGTGATTATGCAGGACAAGCATTAGCAGTACAAGGATTCAATCTGAAGGAAGAATTGGAAGCTGAAGTTGGTGCAGAACACTTTGAATGTAAAGCTCTAATCAAAGCAGTTGAATAGATAGAAGAGAATGGTTTCAATAAAGTTATCATTGAGTCTGACTGTGAGAATTTGGTGAATTCAATTCATAGCAATGAACCGCAAGTGCATTGGTTCAATCATCATTTAATCTTATCAGTCAAGAAAAAGTTCTTAAATAATGATTTTTGGTTTTGCAAGTTGGTCAATAGATTAAGTAATGGTGTGGCTCATGAGTTAGCAAAAAAAGCTAGACTTGAAGCAATTAGTTTCTCTTATGATTTAATTTATCCTCCTGATATTGTTAAATGGATTGAGGATGATTATGTACTCTTTAAAAGAAATTGATCAATAAAATTCTTTTTAGTATCAAAAAAAAACTTTATTGTCCTAGCGGTAATTTTCTTAGCACTCATCATGCTTAGAGGAAGACCATGAAATTGTATCCAGAAAGATACATACTTGAACTTACACTCCTCAGGCAGAAAATCATTGTTACATCTTTCAATTAACATCAACTCATTATTAAAAAATCATGGAGTATGTAGTAGAACAGATTCAAGGTCACACAACTGTTCAAATATCGCCATATATATGTTCCCCCTAGATCTGAGATAAAGAAAGCTTCTGAAGTTTTCCAAGCTTTGGATGACATCTCTTTAAGAATCGCAAAAACATAGCCTCTTCTTGAAATCATTTTTAAAACTAAACATTTGTTTCATTTAATTAAGGGATATAAAGAAGATTCTTCATCTTCGAACTTGTGTATTTCTAGATTATCAAGTATATTACTCATTTTATTAATAATATCTTCAAAATCTTGAGAATTTGATGAACTTGAAGCCATAGATAGACGAGAAACGAAGAAAAAAAGAAGATAGACAGGAAGCGAAAAATCCTCATAAGTCATATGGATGAAAACTAGAATCAACAAAGAAAAGAACAAGAATCACCAAAAAAAGTGAAGTCAAGTTATTCGACCAACGGTTAAAATAACGCTTCCAGAGTCGAGTCGAGATGAAATCTAGTTCCTTGAATCTTAATATGAAATTAGCCTATTTCCCATGATTGTTAAATGTTGTTATCACTATTGCTAAGGGCGAGTACCAAACCATATAAAATAAAATTATATTGACTGTTAGATCTTTGGTTGGTATCTGAACCCTTAGCAGTACTGGTACCCTGCTTTTAGCAAATGTGAAATACCCAACCACCCTTTAGTAGGTTACGCTTATCCTATGATAGTGTTACTATTTGTCACTCATATATTTTAAAGAATAATTATAGGTTGACACCCAAAAGAACTAGGAAAAATCTTGTGAGGCGATCGGATGAACGAGGGTAAAACTCTAGCATTGGGATTATGAATGGGCAGTGATGGATCCCATGTTTATGTGTTACGGATAGAAATCCCGGGACCGTGATACAAAGCATTTTAAAGTAGTAGGAAATACCATATGGTCCTAGAAATAATATATTAGAGTGAGTTTGGTCAAGTTGACCTAGTCAACTGTCTGTTTGGTCCTTTTTTAAAATATATATTATTGTTTGGTCCTAAAAATAATGATTTGGTCCTAGGATGACGTCATGGATAATGTAATTGTCACTAGGTAGTGGCAGAAATACCCTTTTGGGACCATATATATAGAAAAAAAATCACTAGAAAATATCTTATTTTCAGATTTACATTCTCTCTCCTCCTGTTTTCAGATCTAGTTTCTCTCCTCTCTATTTTTTTCTTTTTTCTATTGCTGCTCATGAAAACGATGAAGAACAACTATTATTTTTGGGTTTTTTCTTCTATGTTGCTACTGTTTTTGTTGAATATGATGATGAAAACGATGAAGATGATGAAAACGACAGAGATTTTTGTGTTTCTTCATCACTGTTGCTGATGTTGTTGTTGAAGAAGATGAAGATGATGAAGACGACGATGATTTTTTGTTTCTTTCTTCTATGCTACTGCTGCTTCTGTTGAAGATGATGGAGACTATGAATATGATGAAGATTTTATCAGGTTTTTGTTCTTTGGATGTGTTTTTTTTTTATTTTGATGTTGAAGATCTTGATTTTTTTATGAAGATCTTGATTTTGATTTTTGTTGCTCGTGTTAAAGATGAAGTTCTGCTGCTGTTGAAGATGACGAATACGATGATTCTGATGAAGTTAATTATTGCAGCTGCTGTTGAAGATGACGAAGATTAAACTCAAATTTGTTGTTGTTGAAGATGATGATGCTGATGCAGTTCATTTTGACGAATGAACTCTGGTTTATATAGGTTTTTATCAGGAGTTCATTTCTGGAATGAACTCTGGTTTATATAGGTTTTTATCAGGAGTTCATTTGACGAATGAACTCAAATCTATTAAATGCATGATAGCAGAATGAACTGCTACAAAAAATAAGTAGAAATTAACACGGAAGGGTACTTTGGTCCATTTAATATTTTTAAATAATTATGGATCAAATGGAAAATGTGATTTATGAAATGACTAAATAGACATGGGACCACCTAAAAAATGACCAAACGATATTTTTCCCTTTAAAATAGTGAAAACATAATTTATTTTATTTTATTTTATTTTTTTAACTTCTTTTCTTCTTCTCTCGTTTTGCCCCTCGTATTAGGTATGTATTGAAACTATTTTGATGGGCGATGATTATTAGGGGTAAAAGAACCAGAAAGATTTCCCGGCGGTTCTTGTTGAAGAACGTTGGGTATATTGTTCCTGTTTGTGTATGTATATCTATTTATTTATTTTTTGTTTGGTTTTTTTTTTACATTTCTTTAATGTTTAACTTTCGAAATTTTTGAAAAATTAAAAAAAATAAATCAGTCCGGCTGTTCAGTGAAAAATGCTGGATATCTTGGGGTTTTCCAAAAGTTAATACCTCCGCTACCAGGTTTTTCATGAAAGAAATTAGGTTCTCAATTACAGATTTGTGACATTTTGTATTCACCTTTGGCACCCCACATTCTGTTCTTAGACTTGTTATATAGTAGATTATTGGCATTGTACCAAAATTACTCTATTAAGCCCTATGATGATCTCTATTGGTTGTTTGAGATCCTTCTGCTGACTTATAGGCCGCCTTTATTGCCTGATCCTGAAATTGTTTTTCATGTTGCAGCGTCTCGAATGCGCTAATAAATCAACTGGATACACCTACTACAGTCAGGACTTTTTGCGGTGCGGAGGAAAAGGATAGGTGTGAACTCTTAAGCTTTTGCTAGGAGACTGCTCCTTTGTGCTTAATCTGGATAAAAACTTCCAAACATCTGCTTTGTGCTTTCATACTTGTCATTTCTGAATAAATGGTTGATATCCAAGAAATAATTTCAGTCTAAATAAAGGAATCTCAACTATATGTCTGGCTTATGATACATTTACAATGCCTAATTACTAAGGTTTCGTTTCAACGCATTTGTGTGATTGCAGAGCTTTTGGAGCAGAAAACTGAGACAGTTCTATCAAAGTATCCACCTGTTGTTTCCATGAGAAACCAACTAGAGCTTGCGGCCGGTCTTAAGGGTGAACAGGTTTGTCATGTTTATATATCCATGATCATGTTAACTGTGTAGTTTGTTCTACTCTTGCTTATTTACTGATCATTTTCATTTGGTTTCAATATTAAGTAGCATTCCCATTTATACTTTCAGGTGGCAGCTAGAGTCACACCTGATGATGCTCAGAGGGATGAGTGGTTTGTCGTAAAAGTAACTAATTTCGATAGAGAAACAAAAGAGTAAGCTCACTTCTACTAGCAGCTTAGGTATTATGTAGATAATTGTCTAGAAGGAGAGTTCTTCTTAGGCCGTTGGACCCAATAAGAAAAATGGCATTGATTGTGCAGTGTTCTGTTACTTCTATTTTGCTGAAAATATTTTCCAGATATATGTTATCTCATAAATCCACATATTAACGACTTATGATTCGTGAGTTCAGATTGAATTTTTCACGCAGATGTCAGCTTTGGTCCAGTTTGTGTACCATGCCACTAGAAAAAGTTTAGTGTCATTTTCACCTTGATGAGTTCATTTCTCTATTTGGTTTTCTTATCCTTTTGTCAAAATTGACACCCCCTTGTCTTACAACTCCTAGTATTATAACTAAAACACAATCTTTAACTCCCACTGTTCGTAGCACCTTAAAGCCCCCATTTATTTCCATTTAACCATTTCCCTTCTCCGGTATCCTTATTTGATGTGTGTCAGTGAACCTATATGTTGGACTAGTACCATGGGTTAATTTGCCATATTTTTCTCTGATGCTAGAATAAAATCTTTTGCAGATTTGAAGTATTTGATGTGGAACCAGGTGATGAAGATGAAGGCTCCCAGAGGTAGCAATTTTTCGCCCTTACGATATACTTATATCTGCATGATTTAGATTTGGTTGGTTATGAAAAGCATTGTCATGCTCTGTGTTTTTAGTTAGAGGGAAGGTCTTCATCTTCTGTTAACTGACTTAGGACCTGCTAGCTATATACAAAACCCTAACGAGCAACATGTGTCCTTAACCTTCTCAGCAGTCATATATTTTTACTTGAAAGTTGAAGCACGGCTACATGACTTTTTTTTTTTTTTGAATGGCGTCGGTGTCCTGTAGTATTTTGTATTAGAAGTGACCTAGTTTAATTCCACTTATACCTTTACACCGTAACAATGTACGAGTATTTCACAATTATTTATGTTGGAGATGGTGTTAGATAGTTCACCAATGTGAAAGTTAAACAGTCTGCTCAATTTTCTCATGCAGACTTTTTTTCTTTGTGTAAATGTTTTACCAGCAAATGAGTCATTTGAATTGATATTTGCAGAACGTTCAAGCTACCTATGTCACGCATTATTCCTTTCCCAAAGCGAAATGACCCCTCTTGCGCACCTGATTACCCAACTGGGAAATGTGTTTTGGCAGTCTATCCTGGAACCACTGCATTGTATAAAGCAACCGTGGTTAATCCTCATCGCAAGGTTGTGTGCTAATATCTTTTGGAGTTTTTAACCAAATACCGTTGCGCTAGCATGCTACAGCATTGTTCATAATATTTAGATAGCATGTATGTTTTTACTTAACTGATGTACTGGGACTGACTTTTTGTATTTTCATTTGGTGCCACTCTCAACATACTTGCTATTTTCAGAGGAAAAACGACGAGTAAGTTCATTTCCTCCCGTCTCATTTTAGTTAACCCAAGTCTCCTGACACCTTATGGACTATATGAACCTTGGTCTGCAATAGGAGTTGCTACTCTAATTGTTAACTTCAAAACTGAAATTTAATCTAATATTTGTTACTTGTTTGGTGCAGCTATTTACTGGAGTTTGATGATGATGAAGAATATCATTCGACGCCACAAAGAACGGTACCCATCCATAAGGTGGTTCCATCGCCAGAAGTCCTAAGTCATGAAAAGCATGTCAACATACAGATTGTGGAAATTGTTGGCCGGTATACGAATATGACCCTTTTTATGCCTTATCTACGCTCTACCAGATTTTTTCTGAATGCTCTGTGAGTATATTCCAAAGAGACTAAAGTCCTTGATAGTGAAATTTATATGCGTAGTAAAGAAGCATAATTTTTGGATACACACGCTGTGATGGATCTATTATGTGTGGAAGCTCTGTAATGGCCCCAAAACCTTGTCCTCGTTCCCAGTGGTGATAAGAGCACTTGTTTTAACGCCTTCCCACCCTGTGTGAGTGTATTGTTGCGCCAATCATCCTTCCCTGATAACCCCCATTTACTGCGACGTCTGTTTATCCTCAAATCAGGTATTCATATTTCCGGCTTGTGACTTGCATTCGCACCTAGGCCATTCTAGTCTTGTTCTTTCAGTTGGGTACTTGGTTTGATATCTTGTTGAAACTGGTGGTTTTAAGTAACCTTCAAAAACCTCTGATGCTGTCCAGTTTTCATTTGTACACTACAACAATGAACACACATGACAAGACAAATACCCACTTCCCATCCCTGGCATTAAGTCTTTCCTGAAATATACCTGTTGGACGCTGCTCACACTTCTGCAAGTTCCTTCAAATGTCCAACCAACTTCAAGTTTGATATTTACTGAGCTATTGGACTTGGAGATAAATGTTTTTATCCGAAGCAGGAAATCCTCAACCTTTCAAAGCTTGTGGTTTGTGTACGAGCAGGAGAACCATGTATCAGAGGAGAGTGAGACTCCACTTATCACAAAGCGTAGCTATGGACAATTCTGGGAGAGAAGAACTGATGGATTTCATAAAGAAGGGGTAGTATATAATAGGACACTCTAATTATGTAAAGGCTCAAAATGTCATTTTCATTCTTAAAGAAAATGGTAAATTATGTTTCCCGTTAATCGATGTAGGAATGATTTGGCATGGGTAGTTGCAACTTGCAGGATAAACATAATAATTTTTGTAGGTATTAGCAGTCTCCCTAAATCCTCGCGCTCAGTAAACTGCAGCGACAAGTGAGGGAAAACAAGACACCTAAAAACAGCAATGCGACAACAGTAATCCACAGTTGTTGTTTTTCTTTTAATGCCGTATTATAAATAGAGAATCATCATGTTAGAATGACAATTAGAGAAACTAAAGATGTGTGACAGCCGTAAATCATTGTAGGGTAATAGAAACTGAAGGATGATTTGGCCAAGTCAGTCAAGTTAGAAGTGGGAATACTTTTATTGAGAAAACTAAAATTACAGACTTGGGGCAGTTGGCGGCGACCTTTCTTACTGCACCTAGCCGCTCATACAATACCCAGTACTCAGGTATAAGGTTAGAATAAACTAAAGCTAGAAATCAAAACAAATTAAAAAGGCTGCTAGGAGAAATAGCAGAATTTACATCGAGGGACGGGTCAAACGTGTCAGAATTAGTTATCTGGCTGTTCAGTCTTCATGAGTGTAGGAGGTGAATACAGAGCACCAGTGGGATGGGGTGCACAATTGCCGTTTTGAAGGTCGAGACTCCCCATTACAAGCGAATCACTCACCAGGCCACCACCCTCATCAAAATTGAGCCTTCCATTCACTTTCTTGCTGAACGGATGGGGAAAAAACAAAAAAGATGAGGAAAATGACTAGACAAAGAAAGCACCACCATCATCAACAGCACTTCTACTCAGCCTAAAATCAAGACTTACCCATTCAAACGATTATTGATGGCAGTCAGATCCTTGGAAGGACTTTGGTAAGCATGAGTGCTCTCTCCAACACAAGCATAATAGCTCCTAGAGCTGTGCGTTATCAAAGCATCCATCTGCAGAAATAAATAGTTGACCTCGAGTAAAAAATATGAGCTAAAAAAATTAAAAATAAATATTTCTGCTTACAAATCCTTCTCAATGTGATAACTTAAAAGTATGGCAACTGAAAGGCGGGCAGCAATTTCATAGGCAATAGATGCTAATTTAAGACTTCAAACATATGATGATTTGAATTAATGTTGTTGAGATTTTCCAGTGCTCAACAAAAGCGATCATATTTAGGGCCAGTTACAAAAAATACCAAAACAATGTGTGTCTGCAAACCTTTGAGGATCGTAGCGGAGATACATAAACATTATGTGCTGCAGAAACTTTCTTTGGAGACATATCAGGAAGAGCTGGAAATGTAGATACCCTAGGTGATCCAGGACATTGAGCTGTTCAGCAAAAATGACATGGAAAAAGTTAGGCAAAAACTTCCCATTGATAAATAAACCGGGAGAAAGTTTGTGAGTGCGTACAATCAGTGCTACTGTTAGTTTCAGGAATCCGATTTGTGTTTAGTGATGCACTAGCAGGGCCAATCTCCATCAATAGAGGCTTCACAGCCGGAACGAACACTTCATTATAAAACGTAATAATATCCACATGCTCCTGCCCTGGTTTCTGTTTCCCAAACATTTAGTCTTAGACCCCTCCGGAAAAATTAAAAAGCTAATGTCTAGAACAGTTATTAAGAAGAAGCACTACATACCCCATTAAAACGTGTTAATGATCTGTCGACAAACACACTGCGAAAAACCTGAGGTTTACATTGTGGTTGCTTCCTGTAGTTGTAAATGATTTCTTTAAACGTCAAGTTTAAAAGAGAAATCTGCAAGTGACGACAGAACCTTGGTAAGAACAAACTTTTACACCGTTAGGAGAATATTTGGGTTCATTATTAGGATTAAACCATTCATCGACTATTTGCAGACACACCTTTGCAACCCCGTATAAACTGCAGAGTATAATCTGGTCAATATGGCGGTTGAAGAAAATTGACGTTCGCTGACGAAGGGTTTGTTGAACAAAACAGTAGACAGTTTCCCGAACTTGAGGAGAAACTTGCAGCCTTTCAACCAAGCCATTGATTCTGACAGCTGCCAACTTCAGAATCTAATATAATAAAACAAGACCAAACTGTCAGGGTGGAATTGAACATAACAGTAAGTGTAGCGAGGAAATGTATAGAAAATCTTATTGACTAAATCGGGGACTAGCTAGACAATCTAACACAGCAAACTTGACCTAGTCCGTGGATACAGTTTTCTAAGGTACATAAAGCAAATGCAAGGCCAACAAAAAGCAAATTAATGGTGGCTCATGCCCATTTTAATTCTCTTCAGTTACACGAAAGGAGACATTGGGAACAAGATTCCCAGGTGTCTAAAGATTAATTAATGATGAGGTTCTTACATGCACAGATAATCAGAACAGCAAGCAACCTACACATATCTTTACACATAACCATACCTTACTAAAGAAAACATTGATCCCTGTCTCTGCACATGTTTCACCCCCACCTCCTGGGTTTGGTCTGTTTGGGCTGCAATACAGTATGCAAAAGGTATTATTAGAAGAGGACTGTGAAGGCAGTAAGACTGTGCACATAAATTTAATACATCAATCGAATCATAACAAACAAATTCTTACCTAGCAAAAGCAGACTGCAGAAATGGTGATGGTGGCAACTTCGACTTAAGACTATTAACCAATAAACGATCCTTCACTGGCGATGTAAAGGAGTTCCGTTCACCTAGTACATTTCGATACTCACCACACACTCTCTTTGGGGACATCATCTCTCCGTTTTGACCTGCAAAATGATTGCAAACAGAACCTTACAAACGTGAACAGAAACGACAATATCCAAGATCATATATGACCTGGCAAAACCCTCAAACTAAAGATAAATCTTAGGTAAGGTCAAACATCTATAAAGCGCAAAGTAGAGGGAGGACGAATACAATACTCACTGTCATGTATATAATCTTGAAATTAGGCAACTTCAACAACATAAGTTAGCAATTACCTGTTGCAGTTTCATGCTTGTGTACGAAAGGTAGTGGTGGCAAGCCTCCATATGAAATGTTATTATGCGTGGCAATTGCATCCAGGGATGGCATGGGTTCCGCTAATAATCCTAGGCGATAAATTTCTGCAGACAGGGCAGGCCTTGCAACAATTAAAGAGTTGTACATTGAGGAGCCTTTTTCCCATACCATGCTCTCCAACAACCGCTCCTCCAAAGAATTTAGATGTCGTCTCAACTCTCTCGGAAGAGATTCTTCGTGCCTAATGAAACTTTCTATCACTTTGCTCAAATCAAAAGCTGTAATACCAGTTCGCTCCAATACCGCAGGGAACAACATCGTAACTGTCTTATGGGTGGCCAAAACCAATTCAGCTGAACAAGCAAGCATGCATCGGTGAAACCTCTCATTGGTTAATAAAGAGGTCAAGTTACTACCGTGCAATCTTTGAGATTCTGCTCTGCACATTGCTTCCAGAACCCTATAGTACAATTTTACACCTTCCATTCTTCGCTGTTCGGCCCATATGCTGTCCATCAGATTTGCACTGTGCAGGCTCCCCGTGGTACATCGCTCTCCTAAGGCACTTCTAGGAAAGATTGCCTCCAATATTACTTGTGCTCGATGTATCACATCATCAGTCACATTCTTGTCACAAGATGAAAGAAACCGCTCCAGCTCTGCCGAAGGTTTCGAAGGAAGTGGGGAAATGACAGTACGAAGCCACTTCGCGGTCGTCATAGCAGTACTTACTGGTGTAGGTGCCATCTTTGTGTTATTACCACCAAGATGACCATTTACAGAAGGAGCAGGAGAACAAGGGGGTGAGAGTGGGCTTGTCACCGTCTTCCCTGGAGAGGCCATTGAACCAAACTTCCTCTGCAAAGAAGAAAAGACATCCAGTGATTATAAAGCTATCCTTTTTAAGAGGCAAAACTAACAAAATATTTGGTCGCATCACCTTCACATTAGAATATCAATATACCTTAACACCAGTGACACTAATGGAGCCTCCAGACAAGCTTCCTGTGCCAAGTAGGCTATCCTCGTCATTCACAAATACCCTTTCATCCAGATCACACTTATTATTCATTTCATAGTCCCTTTCCAGAACCATCAGACTAGATGAAAAAGATGATTCTTCCATTAAATCTTCAAAAAAGGTCAAACCTTCTGCATTAGGAATAAAAAGATATTTCAGATGAAAAAATCTATTTGTAAAGCTCCAATGATAAAGCGACAGGTAATCACTAACACAAAAGGAAATGACCAACTCCAACCAACCTGTGTCAACATTTTCTAAATTTTTAGTTTCACATTGTGATGCCGAACAGCGGGTTTTCTTCAAAACATCCACTATTAAATCATTAGTTTTCTCCATTGTTTTCCGCAGCTCATCTTCCGATGTCTCATACATTTTACAAAGAAATGCAAGAACGTCAACACCTTTATTGTCTTTTCTAACTGGGACAAATGAAGAAAAGTAGACCTATCAGTTACATTAAAATAATAGATGTAATAAGAGGAGAAACTAAGAAGCAAGCCAAAGAAGCTAAATGACTCCTACCAAACATCTCGGAATCAAAAGAGAATTTCCTGACATGCACAGGAACATGAAGAATCAGGATAGCCTGTCATTAATTTAAATCATATTAGGCTTATGCATATATTTTCTTAATACTTTTACAAGACCTCACTCAAAGAGATATAAAAATAAAACAAAATAATCATAATATATGATCAGTGAGATGAAAAAGTAAGTGCATAGAGAAACCTATTTATGTAACAGTACATTTATTGAATGTGGGGTACTAGGAGTAGAGAACTAACCAATATCGATACCAATCCATTAGTACAAGTCACAAGATCCTTGAAGCGGCTAAAAGCATGGACTCGAAGTGCCAAGAAAAGCAACCATCCAAAACGATGGTAATTTGACACAGGGCCTGCGTTGTTTGCAACAGCTGACTCTTTATCGTCGCATGCAACAGCTGACTGCATATCGTCGCTTGTCAAGAAGAACTGAAGGTATAAACGCTTGTAGTACCTATATAGCACCATTTTTAATTAAGGTCACCAAAATGTACACTTCAAATATTGTATGTAAACACGTAAAGACTAAAGAAAGTAGTTCACTACCCCATCCATTATACATACACATCGCTAAACATTCATAGTAGTTCACAACCCCTTCAATAATTAAATACTAGAATTCATATCCCAACAAAATTCAAAAAACAGTTTTATACGATAAGATACTACAAACAACTCTTAAAATAAAACAAATTGGATACGAGATGCTTACTTGCTGAGAACAATCAAGTGCGCAATGTTGGCCTGCAACTCTTTGGCCTAACACAGACACAACAAACAGATATAAAAACTATAACTGACAGGAAAAAAAATTGAGCACAAAAATATGTCTTTGATATGTTACACAATTCACACACACCTCTAATCTCTGCTCCCAATCTGCACCATACAACTTACTAATAACCGGACCTGACTTGAGAAGAAACTGCGGCAACTCTTTGAAGAAATCTTTGACACTGCAAAACAAGAGCATTCACAAATCAATACCTACACCAAACACATAGATAAACAACTTAACAATCAACACAAAAATCTTACTTGAGTTTCGTTGCTTTCAATATCCGACATAAAGTAAGCCCATTTTGATCCTTGTCTTGTGGTGGTGTTGCTGACTCACTTAACCTCTTCCCACAATATAATATGAACGCAAACCAAAACCTTTCCACTTCCTCAGGCTGATCAAATCAAACCAACATATTTGAATCAACCAAATTAAGCACCTTTTGCAATTTAGTCACCTCGGGTAAATACTTAACAACCTAAAATCAAATCAGTTAAAGGGGCTATAATTTACCGTTCCACCTCCAATACTAGAGATATTAGCTAATAAAAGGTGTTTGGTTTCCTTAAACAAATTCATCGCTTGGGTTGTCATCTTTTCTTCTAACGTCAACCCACTCTGCATAAAAAATCCCCCCTTTTTAGACCACAGCCAGCTAAACTACTTACATTAAGAAAAAAAATCAATAAAAAATAAAATAAAAAACCTTGCAAAGAGCAGTGAATCGAGCTTCCATGGGATCAATCTCTTCCTGTTGAGAACTACCACTATTAGAGGGTTTCGCTTCTTCCATCATCACTACTAAATCAGCTGGAAAAAAAATTCATACAATCCATTAATCCTACAAATCATAACAAATAATAAGCACAAATCAAGAAAATAAATCACAAGAAATTTTACCTTGAAATATCTAGTAAAGATAGACTCTGGATCTCTGATCTGTAGCTGAAATTTAGATCTATGATTTCCAATCTAAAGAATGTCAAATTTCAAAACCCTAACCTTTTTTTTCCCCAAAATTCAAAACCTAGATCGATTTCAAATCAACTAGGGTTTTAAGAAAACTCCTTTCCTGAAATTCTACTCTGTGAAAATCTCTCGTTCTTTCTTTCTCTCTCTCTCTAAAGGACAAGCCTCTTTTTTTTCCCCTGGGAATCTCCTTTTTCTCTCTCTCTATCTCTTAGCGCGGGAAAAACAACCTAATTATGTACATGCAATATCATATACATACATAACCGACATCTACCATACATAGAGAGCCAATGTCGTCGCGACACGTGCGGATGTGTTTGGTCGTTTTACCGCCAAAATTGTTTCCGCTTTTTTTTATTTTTCGGCGAATAGAAAATTACGACGAAATCTTTAGCAGGCCTATTTAACGCGCAGTAGATAAAGATGGATACGAAACCCTAATCTGTGGGGCCCACATGAATGTGGCGTCTTTACTAATCTAACTCTTCTCCTTCATGTCATTGTCATTTTCAAGTAAAAAGGACGGAAGGGGAAATTATTCGCCTCCTTCCTCCATAACCGTACTTGCGGCCCGGTGGACCCAGGTCCACACCCACAAGACAACAGAACTAGAAAACGTTAGAAGGCACCCAAGGGCATATGGCACATCAAAGTATGCAGCACAAACACGCCCAAAATGGTCACGCATCCTATATTTGTAAGATTCTATGTCACATTTTATAATTTTGAAGTGGTAGACCCGCAAGTAAATTGATACCCGATTAGCAGTTATGGATATTTCATATTCATATGCTTGGATAAAAATATATATATATATATTCATATGCATATGTTACGTATTATTTTAACACGAATATTTTTTTTTTCTTTTCTTGGAAAATACGATATATTAAAGAAAATAATTTCCCAGATTTAAGGTCTGGGCAGCTGTGAGTGTCATGGGAAAGTCACAGTCAAGTAGGTTGTTACCATTTCCAGAGGATGGAACATAAGCTTGAGCAATGAAAATACGTTTTGGCTTCCAATCTAGCCTTAAGGGAATTACAATTAAACATTCTAAAATAATAAAATAAGTCTACATTTTTTTCATAGTGATCATAGTATGAGTAGTTCTTTGTGGGAACTTCCATTTGATCTTCAATTTCTTCATTAGCTTCTTGTTGTCGATTTCAATGTTGCAGGTCCTCCTCTTGTTTTGTTGGTGCCATTTCATGGCTGCAATGTTGTACTTTCTTCTAGTGAGCTTACTTCACAATGGAAAGCCCGTTGTCCTTTGTTGTCGCCTCTTTCATTTGTTAACACAATAACCACAATTGCAATGGATGAGTGGGTGTCCCACCAGCTATAGTATAGCAAGGTTAGTTTCTGCCTGGGAATCAAGTTTTGGTTGTGGTCTAATTGTTCAGGACATGGGTTTTTGTTGGGGACCATATCTTTGGGGTTGCGATTACATGTTTTGAGGTGACTATTAATGAACCTAATGGTGGCTGCAGGGGTTTGTTGAATGTTTTGGAAACATTTTAGACACCTGGCTTTTCATATGAACCATGCTGTGATAGCATATAATTGATTCCATTTTACTCCAATAATAGGACTAGCTCCCATGTTATTTATCCATGACTCAATCCTAGTAATGTGGTTGTCTAACGTGCAATTTACCCCAAACCAGAATGCTCTACTGAAAGGACATTTTAGAAGAGTGTGGTTATTTGTGTCTGGTAAGGTATTACATATAGTATAATTGGTATCTATACTTGTAACACGTCTACCTAATTTATTGCTAACCGGTAAGATGCCATTATAACATTTCCACACAAAAACTTGCATGCGGGGTAAAACCTTCAATGACCTTATTTTCCTCCAAATTGAGTTCAGATGAGGAGGGAGAATATCATTCTCAATTGGGTCCCTAATTAAGTACTCGTAAACCAATTTAACTGTCAGGTTTCCTTTCTTAGTAAGAGGCCACGTTAGAGTGTCCAGCTTACCTAAATTTTGTTGTTGATCGATACCAATGATGTTGTGGACTATATTGGGTGGGAGGACTTAGGGGAGGAATTCAACATTCCATTCCTTAGTATCCCCGGACAGGACATCAGTAACATTTCTCAAGGTGTTGGCAATTATTGGTTTGACTTCGCTTCCCCGAATAGTTTTTGGGACATTTAACGGGATCCAATTATATGTCTGGAGTTGGATATCCTTTCCACTGCCAATTTTCCAGATAGTCTCTTCCTGAATTATTTGAATACCTTTCCAGAGACCTTTCCAAAACCAATAACTGTTATGTTTTGGTTTGGTTATACTAAGGGGGTGGAATTTTTGAAGTATTTGGTTTGTAGGACTCTTGAGGTGAGAGAATCAGGATTCTTTATCATTCTCCATGCAGTTTTCGTGATCATGGCTAGGTTAAATTCCTCAAATTGTTTGAAACCTAAGCCTCCGTTGACTATTGGTTTACAGATTGAAATCCAGGCTTTGGGACACAATCCCCTATTCCTATCTTTGGTGCACCCCCATTAGAATGCCCTATTTAGCGTATCCTTTTTTTTGTTATCTCTTTTGGGATTATAAAACACAACATTTGGTATGTTGCCAACGTGTTGGCCACATGCCTAATCATAACTCCCCTTCCGGATGGGCAGAGGAGTTTTCTACTCCATCCCTTGAGTCTCACTTTTAATTTTTCTAGGATTGGTTCAAAACATTCAACCTTAGATTGGTGAGTGAAGAGCGGGATCCCTAGATACTTATTGTTAGAGCATAGCTCGGTTGAACCCACCAAGCGTTGGTATGTCAAGTTTGGTTGTCATATTTTAGTGAATCAAAACTCATTTAAAGAGTCGCTTGATTATTTACTAGAGTCAACTTCGTATAGGTTAGCTAAAAAGTTACTAGGATATGAGACTTACAAGTAGTACGTGAAAACTTGAAGAATGTGAAGAAGTAAAGAACTACAATGACGACATCATCCTTCCACTTGAGGTTAGTAATATATGACTTGAATTGTCTCATTCCTAACGTATCTTTCAAGTCGTGCATATTGAAAACATAACTGCGAAACTGTGACTGATTATACTCTAATTAGACATAGTATTAAGGAATTACAATACGAAGTATAACGTCTATCTTTTGAACTTCGTATATAAGACATCGACATAATCATATGAATGCTATTGTGATTATGTATGGGTATGGGTGAAGATTTCGTCCTAGGAAACAATGTTTTACATTCGTTTAAATGAAGTACATTCATAAACTTGTTTTGTGAATCGAAAGAGAAATCGCTAGGCTTATTGGTATTGTTATTCATTGCAAATCTTTGGATTACCAATATGTGTGTTTAGTATAACCGCTCATAACTTGCTTATGTATCTTGGTAAAACTACTCACAATTCCTAACTTTTGTATTGGTATGACTTTTATTAGTGAAACCGATCTTAAGTAATCACCTGAGATGGTATGATCGATTTATTGTAATTGGTATGACCAACTCTAGACATTGGGGAACCGATCCTAGTAAGAGGTGCAACCGATCACAAGAGGGAATCGATCCTTGTAAGAGGTACAACAAGTTTTTATTAATTGGGGAACCGATCATATTACTTGTGCAACCGAATACAAGTTTATACCATAAATATGTGGTAACCGATCCTAGTACCTAGTCAACCAACTTTTGGTAACTAGCGTGACTAATCTTAGTACCCACATGGAGGTAGAACCGAAACTTGTTTTGGTAGAACCGTGAAACCCATTAATGGTAATTTGATAGGATAATCAATCACATAGTTCTTGGAAGTCAGATGAACCAATTCTAAACTTGTTTGGAAGTGTGGCAAATCGGTTCCAAGATTGTAAATATGAAAAAGGATTTACAAAGTAAAGATGTCGACACACTTTGAACATGTGCAGTAACTCTTACCTTTTATTGTTCAAAGATATTCCTTAATAGCTAAAGGAGAATCCCGGATCGAAATAAAGTGAGAATCTTTTAATTAAGGTTTTTAGTTTTTATATGCTTTTAATTTCCAACAATTAAATGAATATCTTTAGAAAATAAAAATTATTAATGTGCATTTACTAATTGGAGATTTTATATTGAGATTTTGGTCAATATTTGGACAGTGCATTTCCAGGAATTATGAAAACCGATTTGGACTTTATTGCATATCTTTGAGAATATTCGGTTTTGAAAATTCCTTGGTGTCCAAACTTCCTTGGTCTATAAATATTGAAGTTTGCATTTCAAGCAAACTAATCCTAAGAGCCAGCAAAACTACCTAGTTGTGTTGTTACTAGTGGAGCCGTCTATTCGGAGAGGAAAGTACCCTAATTAGGCGAAATCTCTTACGACCGCTCGTTTTAAAGACTTCTTTGGGATTGGGAAGCTCTACAAGTACCGTTGGTGGAAAACTAGATAATTGCAGTTTATTATTAGTTTTCGATTGATTTGATTGACTAACGGTTGTTGAACTTTGATTGCACCTAGTTTATTTATGCTTGAGAATCTTCTCTTCTGATATAAGATTCACTCAAACTAGATTGAAGTATCGACGGGGATCTTTAGAACTGTTTGTAGATCTAAAGACGTCTTGTGATAATCCATTGTTAACAAACTCCGTTCTGTGTGTGATTGATCACAACAGATTCAAGTTGTTTGTGTGCAGGTGTTTATTGAAGATCTAAGAAGATTTGAAGACAAAAAAGATTTCTTATTTGAGTTCATAATCTTTGGTGTGCACAAAACTTGATCGGCTGGGGATCCAACTATAATCGGTTTATCTTTGTGATAATTTTGATTGATTAGTTGAGTAGATCGGCATCAATATAATATCTTTGTGACTAAGAAGTATTGATTGCAAAATCTAGACAATTACTTTGGTAGTTGTTTAACAGATAGATATAAGAACCTGACAAAGGAGTTTATTGGGATAAACGGAAGAGCCTTTTGTCAAACTCATATCACGTTGTTTGAAAAGAGTTGTTACCGAACAGATTTGTTGTTCCTTTACTGTTTGGAATACAAACCAAAGGAATTGTTCCAAGTGCGTGACGTATTACAAGTTGGAGGCGCATGGATACTGAGGGAACTAGGTGAACTATAGGTTTAGTTGCTTGGTCTCAACTATACGAAGGTGGTTTAGATTTTGTACAGTGGCTTAATTTTGAGAGTATTCAATTCTGGACTAGGTCCCAGGGTTTTTCTGCATTTGCGGTTTCCTCGTTAACAAAATCTTGCTGTGTCTTTTACTTTTCTGTTTCCGCAATTATAATTGTTTTAGTATAATTAGAAGTAAAATACGCAAACGTTAATTCCTATTTACTTGATAGCAATCATATTGTGTTTGGTTAAGTCCGAACCTATTATCAAGTAAACATACTTCGTTGTTGTGTTGTATCGATCTTGTATCCATAGTCAATCACGCAAGTTATCTTGTTATCGTATTGTCTCGATTTCGTATCCATAGACGATCAGACGAAGTGTGAACCGATTAGTTGTATTGTCTCGACTCAGTCCATAGACAATCACTTTCGGAGAAAGGACTTATAGGTAGAAAAGTTTTAGATTGAGGTATATTTGGGTACCCTCGTCTTTTGACTTATCGTCCAACGGTATTCTATCCACTTTGAGGATTTCAAGAATTTCCCTGATTTCTCTATTGGAGACCGAGTTACTGAAAAAGGCTCCTGATTTATCATAGTTTATTTGTTGACCAGAACCTAGGCTAAAAAGATCAATGATTTTTACCAAATTTTTACACTTTTTTTTCCAGCTTTTGTGAAGATTAAGCAATCGTCTGCAAAAAGAAGGTGGGATATAGATGGAGATACTCGAGAAAATTTAATTCCACTGATAAGCTTCTTTCCTCGGCATTCTGCAACGCTCTTGAAAGGGCTTCCATACAAATTATGAAAAGGTACGGGGAGAGAGGGTCCCCTTGTCCAAGGCCCCTAGTTGGCTTACAGAAACCAGATCCATTCATTAAGACAGCAGTCGAAGAGGTTCCTATACAGTGGAGAATCAAGTATGTCCAATCTTTGCAGAAACCCATTTGTTACATTATTTTTACTAGAAAATCCCATTCAACCCGGTCAAAAGCCTTAGACATATCAACTTTTAGGCCCATATTTCATTTTTTTTCTTCTGTTTTTTCATTTCCGATCTCATTGTGTGAATAATCTCATGAGCTATGATTATGTTATCAGCAATTTGCCTACCCGGGACAAAAGCTGATTGGTATGGGAAATAAGCTTATCTAGGAAAGGCTTAATCCTTCTTTCCCTAAGTTTGGAGATTATTTTGTAGAAGGTATTGCATAACGATATGGGCCTAAAATCTTTTGGGGTGGTGGGCGACTTAATCTTTGGTATCAAGGTAATGAAAGTCGAGTTGAATTATTTTAGAATATGTTTTGACTCAAAGAAGTCTTGTACCATTTTTGTTACCTCATTTTTTAGGAGAAACCATTTTTTTTAAGATAACCGGAAAGCCTTCTGGCCCCGGAAACTTGTTTGGGTGCATAACAAAAACAATTAGTTTTATTTCGAGTTTAGTTGGAATTGCCAAGAGTTTTGAATTATCCCGCTCATTTAGACATTTAGGGATAAGATGAAGGATTTGGTTGTTACAAGTCAGGTTGGATGTAGCCGCCATTGAGGCAAAGTGATTGTGAAAGGTGTCCAAAATTATTTGTCTATCATTACACCAAGTGCCATATTTTTTTTTACATCTTCTATCCTAAGTTTTCTAGCCCTGTAAGTGGTCGTAAAATGAAAATACCCAATATTTCTATCCCCTAGGAGAAGGTTATTGTCTATGGATTTAGTTTTCCAGAAGGTCTCTTCATAGTTGTACCATTTTTCTAACACTTTTTTTACGTTCAAAACTCTTGGATGGTTATCGCGGAGATTAAGGTTGTTTTTGGCATGAGAGAGGTTTTGATTAAGCTTTTTAATGTTTTGTTGGATGTTCCCAAAAGTGCTCCCTGTTCCAGATTTTTATGTAGTGTTTTACATTTTTGAGCATAGACATAATTTCAAAAGTAGTTGATCCCCCCGGATCAATATCTCAGGAATCCTCAATGATTTGGAAACAAGATGGTTCCTTCATGTAAACTCCGGAGAATCTGAAAGGCTTAGCTCCATCCTTCCAACAAGGGGTGGTTCTAATCGGGATAAGACTATGATCAAACCCTATATAGGGCAAATGATAGACCATGACTTTAGGGTAGATACTTACCCATTTTGGGTTAGTTAGAGCTCTGTCCAGTCTAGCTTCTATGAACTCCTGCCCGACCCTTTTGTTAGACTAAGTAAACTGATAACCCATATAACCTATATCCATTAGCTCCGCGGAATAACCAAATTGTTAAAAAATAGGCTCTCAGTTTGGTCTATTGGTGTACCCTCACGCTTTTCATCTCCAGAGATGGTAAAATTAAGATCCCCTAATACTATCCATAGTATATCAACAGTCATAGCCAAGTTTGTAAAATACTCCCATCTGACATGCTTTCTTATCCTATAAGGATAATTATACGTTCATGACAACAACCACATTACTACTGGTCTTACAGTTAACAATCACATCTACTTGGTTATCTGTGGTATTCACAACATTAATACAGACCTTATCATACCAAGCTAGAGCTAAACCCCCAGCGGTTCCTATTACTCCTGTCGGGTTAATGATTTCCATGTTTTGGTATTTAAGCTTGAGCAAGAGGGGTTTGATAAAAGGTTCTTTATTTTTGGTTTCTTGAAGAAGAAGGATATATGGTGCATGTTTCGATATCAACTTTTGGAGATGGGTTTGGGTAGTGGGTTTGCCTAGTCCCTGGCAGTTCCAGGATAGCACATTCAAAGACATTAGGAAGGTTTGATGAGAATATCCTTTCTGCTTGGAGTGACGGGTTCAGGTGGTAACAGCCTGAGAGGATAAAGGGCTTTGTATCAGGTGAAGGATGAGTAAGAGATCTTGCTGGGTTACAACAATTCGATGAGTAACAGAGGTTCGCTAGATAAACTCAATTAAGTTATAACAAGCAATACTCAATATTCTTTGCTTATAATCAGTACTCGCACTCACAACAAAATAACATCGATTAAAACTAACAATTTTTGAATCAATAAAATACAGAACCACGATACTTAACAGAGCTTTGAGGTTAACTGAAGTTTGAAAACAAGAGTAGTGGAAAGTGCTTACCTGGTTGGTCTGGTATGATTCTCCCTATTACTTACTGTTGTCACGGCTTTTGCCTTCACTTTCCAGTTTACTGATCATGCTGGCTATCGCTAAGCTTTTCCGCTTCATTGGGACACCTTCCTTCGTGACTCTATGGTGATCTATTGCTTGTGGTTATGGGTTTTGTTGGTGGACTAGAGGAGTTATGAATATCTGGTGGGGCAAGAGGAGTTTTGATGTATCTTCATTTTTGGTTTTTTCAGTAATTTCTGTTTTTCCATCCTTTCTTAATAAATTGTTGTCTTCACCAATCCTTATTGTTGTAGCTTCATTTGTTTTCCTCACAATGCAGTTTTTCATAGCATCAGTCATCTTTGATTTTCCTTTTTCCATAAGAGACTTCTTAACTACAAAGTATCCATCCCTTTGATTTACTAAAATCTCAGCTTCATCTATAGAGTTGATGTTCTTGTTCAATTGGTATCCATCAATCTCCAAAGAGTTTTGTGAGTCATTTTCTTCCTCATCCTCTTCCACTTGGTTTAAAACGGTTAACCTTGACGACCTAATCTTTCTGGTTCCATCAACATACTCCTTCATTTTCCTCTCATGTTCATTAGCCAACAAACCAAGTGGAGTGGTTTTGATTTACAGAAAAACCACATGTTCTGGCTTATTATCTAGCAGTTTTTTGGGACCCCTTCTATTGTGAAACTCTATTTTAGCTAAAAGCGTATTTGTTCTCAGCTCTGAATCGGTTGGATAACCTAAGTTTGATGGAACAATCAGGTTGTTTAGAGTTTCTAAAGCTTTTCCTGTGAGGATTGCTGGTTTAGTAGATTGGTTCTTGGCATTTTTCGGGAGTTTTGTTGGTGGATAAGATGTTTTTTTAGGTTTGAATCTCTTTAGGGGGTCATCGAAGAATCTTGGTGGTGTTGGAATGAAGGTGAAAGATTGGGGGTGAGATGGGTCATTTCTTTAAACTTGGTTTGGCAGGGGAAAGTCTTCAATAACAAAGTCAATAGAGGGAGTGAAACCCGAGGTGGGGTAGGTTTGTCTGATAATCGGAGGTTGGTTTTTGAAAGTGAAATAAGGAACTTTGTTGATGGGGTGTTGTATCCACCATTCTTCCGAGCTCCTGTTATGTTTAGGTTCTGCACCACGACTTGCGGAGGGGCTAACTGCTCTTTTGAGAGAGTTATGGGAGTATAGGACTATGTTTTTGTTTACTTCTCTAGCTTCAGTAGAAGTTGAAACTCAACCATGCATGATATGTGGATCAGGTTCATTAAGACAAACCAAAGAAGAGAAGTTATCTCTCGGGGAGCTGAAGGTATTGGTTGAGATAATATCCAGAGGGGGTGTTGAAAAAGTGATTTTGCAGGTGCTTGAATCAGACGCTGATGATGAGTATAATAATGATGTTGATGCACTTTTCGTGTCATCGATGTAGCACGGTATCTTTGGATGATTAATTATCCTGCGAACATCACAGATTTTGGGTAGCCCAACATAAAAGAACCTGATTGTGAATTCCTCCTATAAGTCAAGAGTAAGATCAACACGGAGAGGTTGGTTCACACTTAGCACTATCTTCACCCTTGGATTATTCTGAGAGTAGTTTGTGGCTCGTGGAAGTTAAATGTCCAGGACAGCTCCTTCGAGTGTACTTGCTATCTGTTGGAGGATTTTATCGTACCATTTTTCCGGCCGGAGGTTAAGGATGATGACCCACCGCGCTTCTGATGTCATGTCCACCAGGGAAGGATGAATACTCGGATGATATAGCTTTAACAGTAGAAGAAACTTACGTAATTTTGCTGGAGACGATTCCTTGGATCTTTGTGCATCATTTTGAGTGTTGAAACTCAATACTACTCTATTTTCTTCTGTTGGTCTGCCTATTATGAGATCCTCCGGTTCATATTTGAGTTGCCAATACACTTATGGTTCCTTTCTTATTGCCTCGGCTCTAAAGAATTTCTTTGAGTAGATTTTTTTAATGATCATAAATTTACAATTTCCTTGCTTTTTTTTTTCTGTCTCCAGAGGATATAACCATAACATTTTGCAGAGATAGTTTCGATTGCATCTTATCTGCCATGACTTGATCAACACTGAGATTTGGTTTTTCCATTTTTGGGTGAAAAAGACTTGAGTTACATAAATTTTGCATCAGAGATTTCAGTCTGTCTTCTATAAATCTAGTGGACCAGACCATGACTTCCAGTAAGTGAAGTCTCTTTCTTAACCAATTCTCGAGATTTTCTCCCACTGAACGCTGTAAGCATAAGACTGTGAGTATAAATAATAAAATCCCCTGATAATTCTTCATATTCAAAGGGTTTACATACACTGAACAGCGGAACGGAGGGTGAGAGGAGTTCGAGATACAGATGGGCTCATTTATTCTTATAGATGCAATAGTGTAGTCTACATCAAGCCTTGAGAGAAGTTGTGATAGATGAGGTTTTGACTAAAGTTGAGGATTGGTTATGGGTGAAATGGTGGAGATCATTACTGAAGGGATATTAAGGAGGGAGACAAGTACTAAGGGTTACAGTTGAAGCAATCAATCAGGTGAAGAGTCAAAGAAGGAAGTGTACCTGCAAAATAAAAGCTTAGAGAGACGTTAGTGAACTGGGATGAGTAAACTTTTCCGGACAACTGTAGCCGCATAGGTCAAGACCAACCAGACAAGCAACAAATTACGTTGAAAATATTAATGGAGAGCTACCAGCAAAAAACACGGAAAAGATTTTCAAGAACATGAACTGAAACAATTCAAAAGAGTAACCATATGAGGGAGAACAGTATTGCTGAAGCAAACAATGAAGAAGATAACTTAAAAGATTTGGAGTTTAACAACTCAAAGCGAACAGACACTGAGAAGAGGTTTAGAGAATAAGAGGTTGCTAATGAGTACTAAGAGAATAGGTGCAGAGTGTAAACTTAAGGATAACGAACTTAGGATGAAAACTTGGAAAAAAAGAAGGGTTTAGACAAAAACAAAACATGGAGGGAGAACTAAAAAATTGAAAGACTAGAAAACCTTCACTAGATTGTGGAGAAAACGACTTGCAAAAGTAAGGAGCGGTGGATAAATTGCTTATCGGGAAATTGATGTGGACCGAGTCAGGCTCCCGATTCACACAGCCATAGCATATGCTATCTATTTCTTAATCTATCTTCACCTTGTTTTTGGTTAAGGTTTGTTACGTACTAATACGAATGTGTTAGAGCACTGCTCGGTCAAACTCGCAAACGTTGTTATCTCAAGCTTGTTTGTCAAGTTTAGTTGCCAAAACTATAAGTCTTGATTTCTAGTCTACTTATAGCTAAGTCTTGGAATAGGATAGAAAGTGTAGTTGAGCATTAGACTTCATGGTGTTCATCGATTGAAGACGAAGAACTACTAAGGGGAGCTTGTGGAACTTCATCAACAAAAGGTATATGGAGACTTGAACTCATCTATCACTCAAAAGTCTATCTACTCTATCTCCTATTTAAGACAAAAGTCGTACAGCTATATAGACTTCGATTATACACATTTGATATTTCGAGCTGAGTTTAACTCGCTTACATATTTCTCGAAATATGTGTTGGTAAGCTTTCACTTTAACCATGTTCATCTTATATTCTTGACAAAAGTCAAAAAATGATCATGTGAAAATCGCCTGGTAACATCTTACATGATTTGTGTGAAACAGTCATTTGATGTAGACTCGGAATGTTTCGTATTGATTTATCAATCACTTGAAAATTTCTTTGAAGCTAATAGTTTGTGTGAGACAGCTATTGTCATCTTCCAAGAATGTTTCAATGATTGAAATGAGAGTTTAGAACAATTAACCATGATTGGATATAGCACAGTATGCGTACTTGTATGCTAACTGTTGCAAGTTATTCCAAGTCCGGGAACCATGGTATGCATACCCGTATGCGTACTAGTTGGTTTAATGAAAGTCCGGGAACTTAGTATGCATACCCGTATGCGTACTGGCGTAAGTTCACGTCCGGAAATTCAACTGAGTTCGGAAGGTATGCGTACCCGTTCGCATACTGGAAAACCCAAACTAAGTCCGGCCACTTAGGTATGCGTACCCATTTGCATACTTGAGTAGGTTATGTTCTAAAATCGGTTTATTCATGAACTAATATATTTATATAATAAGGAATGCAATCTTTTGCAAACCGTGGCTATAATGTTCATGAATTGATTCGAGTGAATCAAAATCGATTTTGCTTCAATTGTGTCTTGTATACTTCTATGAGAATATAAACAATTGAACAACTCTAGAACTAGTTTCATTTGGGTCATTTGAACTAGTGTGTTAAGATGAACAAGGTTGATATGAAAGTGTTCATATGGCTAACTTCGGTTAACTATTGTTGAGCCAAAAAGGTGTGCACGTTTAGGTATGGTTTCCCGTATCTAAATAAAGTCACTTTTCATTTGTGTGTAACAAGCTAAGTTTGATCTAACGGTTGAAAGATATTAGCTTGAGTCTAATCAGGTTTTTATCTAACGGTGAATATTGAATGCTTTGTTACCAAGGTAATAATTATTGCAAACCCTGATTTGAAGACTATATAATGGAGAACTCTAGCAACTGGGAAACCTAATCCCCACACCTCCTGTGTGATACTAGTTGCGACTAAAGTCGATTCTCCTTTAACCTAGGTTTTTCTAAAACCATTATAGGTTAACGACTTAAAGACTTCATTGGGATTGTGAAGCCAGACCCAACTATTTTCTCTGTAGTTGCGTGTTCTGATCTTGCTGTTTTCTATCGTGATTGAGTATTATCTTCTCTAAGATTTGCTCGAGATTTAATCTCTGATAGGCAAGATAAAAAGTAGTCACAAGCATCTTCGTCTCATCGTTTGTGATTCCACAATATCTTGTTTCACGACCATACGATTAAGATTATTGTGAGGTGATTAATATTACTAGGCTGTTCTTCGGGAATATAAGTCTGGTGTATCAATTGGTTGTTGTTCACCTTGATTTATCAAAAGACGGAACAAAACTCATAGGTATTTATGTGGGAGACAGATTTATCTATTCAATAGACTTTTCTGTGTGAGACAGATTGGTTTATCAAGTCTTCGACTTTGGGTCGTAGCAACTCTTAGTTGTGGGTGAGAAACCTACTATAAAATACCGCAAGCGCACGATGTCTATAATATAGATAAGAAACCTACTATAAAATACCGCAAGCGCACGATGTCTATAATATAGATAGAGGAAAATACGGGTCGATCCTACGGGGAGTCGAATTGGTGAAACTAAATTTCTAAGGTTCTATTAGTACTAATTTAGAGACGGTGTTTGTCGATACGACGAGAAGATTGATGATTATATTAAAGCAACAAGATTAAGAAGCAATAAAATATAAACTAGGGCTTTGAATCCACCACCTAAATGCATAGAAATTCCCTAATTTGATATGCCAGTTCTCTTTTTAATCAAGGAGCTATAGAGGTTCTAGCCTCAAACTACCTTGAAGATGTGATATAATCACTAACAAATATGATGACTTAATCTCAGCAAAAGATGTCAACTCCTAGCATTATCTATCTGTTTAAAGCATAGATAATCACAAATTGAACTAAATCATTTCATATATAGGCTTGAATACATAACAAAGAATTGTTCTAACTACCATGGATGCTTCACATACAAGGTGAAAGTAAATTGCTAGTATTCATAGATTAAATCATGTTTCTCATTCAAAATCCCATGAAGAACAAGTAAATCAAACCATGAAATTCTAATTATTTAGGGGTTTCATCTCTGCCTTGGCAGGGATTTTTAGAGCATAAGAAGATTGAAATTAAAACCTAAATATTATTACTACAACTTGCGCCGGCTACTCCGGGCTTAAGTTTCTCTCTACAATTCCCCTCTCTATTTATACATAAATTCCCCAATTGGGTTTTAATTCAACAGCTCCAAAACCTACTCGCCATCATTGTTTGTATGATAATCTTATCTTCTTCCTCATCTCCTTTTCTGCGATAATGGATTGTCCTGTCTCCTTGAATGGTACAATTTTACTCAACCTATGAATTTCCCTAGCTAGGGTTACTGTTTGAGATAAAATAGGATGAGGGAGAGAGATGGTTTAATTGGTATTGATGGTGAAGGTGGATCGTGTACAAAGGGGGGTTGGTTTCAGATGGGAGATGGAGTACATGGAGAGGGTGAGAATGGTGGTTGTTGAGTACACAGTGGAGAAGTTTGAGTGAATTGAGAGAAAACTGAAGCTTCTGGTCGTGAGGAGTTTTGGGAAGAAAAGAGGTGTTGCTAAGGTGTTTCTCAGTAACACCTAGGTTTGGTATTGGGGAAAGAAGTAGTTTCTGGTGTATGGCATGAATACGTGATTGACGTGTTCACTGGTGCCAATTGAAAAGACGAGGGTACCAAAATATACCTCAACCTAAAACTTTTCCACCTATAAGTCCTTTCTCCGAAAGTGATTGTCTATGGACTGAGTCGAGACAATACAACTAATCGGTTCACACTTCGTGTGATCGTCTATGGATACGAGATCGAGACAATACGATAACAAGATAACTTGCGTGATTGACTATGGATACAAGATCGAGATAATACAACAACGAAGTATGTTTACTTGATAATAGGTTCGGACTTAACCAAACACAATATGATTGCTATCAAGTAAATAGGAATTAACATTTGTGTATTTTACATCTAATTATAATAAAACAATTATAATTGCGGAAACAGAAAAGTAAAAGACACTGCAAGATTTTGTTAAGGAGGAAACCGCAAATGCAGAAAAACCCCGGGACCTAGTCCAGAATTGAATACTCTCAGAATTAAGCCACTATACAAAATCTAAACCAACTTCGTATAGTTGAGACCAAGCAACTAAACCTATAGTTCACCTAGTTCCCTCAGTATCCATGCGCCTCAAACTTGTAATACGTCACGCACTTGGAACAATTCCTTTGGTTTGTATTCCAAACAGTAAAGGAACAACAAACCTGTTCGGTAACAACTCTTTTCAAACAACGTGATATGAGTTTGACAAAAGGCTCTTCCGTTTATCCCAATAAACTCCTTTGTTAGGTTCTTAGATCTATTTGTTAAACAACTACCAGAGTAATTGTCTAGATTTTGCAATCAATACTTCTTAGTCACAAAGATATTATATTGATGCCGATCTACTCAACTAATCAATCAAAATTATCACAAAGATAAACCGATTATAGTTGGATCCCCAGCCGATCAAGTTTTGTGCACACCAAAGATTATGAACTCAAATAAGAAATCTTTTTTGTCTTCAAATTTTCTTAGATCTTCAATAAACACCTGCACACAAACAAATTGAATCTCTTGTGATCAATCACAAGCGTTGCTATCTCAAGCTTGTTTGTTAAGTTTAGTTTCCAAAACTATAAGTCTTGATTTCTAGTCTACTTATAGCTAAGTCTCGGATTAGGATAAAAAGTGTAGTTGAGCATTAGACTTCACGACGTTCATCGATTGAAGACGAAGAACTACTAAGGGGAGCTTGTGGAACTTCATCAACAAAAGGTATGTGGAGACTGGAACTCATCTATCACTCAAAAGTCTATCTACTTTATCTCCTATTTGAGACAAAAGTCGTATAGCTATATAGACTTCGATTATACACATTTGATATTTCGAGCTGAGTTTAACTCGCTTACATATTTCTCGAAATACGTGTTAGTAAGCTTTCGCTTTAACCAAGTTCATCTTATATTCTTGACGAAAGTCAAAAGATGATCATGTGAAAATCGTCTGGTAACATCTTACATGATTTGTGTGAGACAGTCATTTGATGTAGACTCGGAATGTTTCGTATTGATCTATCGAGTCACTTTAAAATGTCTTTGAATCTAATAGGTTGTGTGAGACAACTATTGTCGTCTTCCAAGAATGTTTCAATGATTGAAATGAGAGTTTAGAACAATTAACCATGATTGGATATAGCATAGTATGCGTACTTGTATTCTAACTGTTGCAAGTTATTCCAAGTCCGGGAACCATGGTATGCATACCCGTATGCGTACTGGTTGGTTTAATGAAAGTCCGGGAACTTAGTATGCATACCCGTATGCGTACTGGCGTAAGTTCACGTCCGGAAATTCAACTGAGTTCGGAAGGTATGCGTACCCGTTCGCATACTGGAAAACCCAAACTAAGTCCGACCACTTAGGTATGCGTACCCATTTGCATACTTGAGTAGGTTATGTTCTAAAATCGGTTTGTTCATGAACTAATATATTTATATAATAAGGAATGAAATCTTTTGCAAACCGTGGCTATAATGTTCATGAATTGATTCGAGTGAATCAAAATCTATTTTGCTTCACTTGTGTCTTGTATACTTCGATGAGAATATAAACAATTGAACAACTCTATAACTAGTTTCATTTGTGTCATTTGAACTAGTTGTGTTAAGATGAACAAGGTTGATATGAAAGTGTTCATATGGCTAACTTCGGTTAACTATTGTTAAGCCAACAAGGTGTACACGTTTAGGTACGGTTACCCATATCTAAATAAAGTCACTTTTCATTTGTGTGTAACAAGCTAAGTTTGATCTAAGGGTTGAAAGATATTAGCTTGAGTCTAATCAGGTTTTTATCTAACGGTGAATATTGAATGCTTTGTTACCAAGGTAATAATTATTGCAAACCCTGATTTGAAGACTATATAATGGAGAACTCTAGCAACTGGGAAACCTAATCCCCACACCTCCTGTGTGATACTAGTTGCGACTAGAGTCGATTCTCCTTTAACCTAGGTTTTTCTAAAACCATTATAGGTTAACAACTTAAAGACTTCATTGGGATTGTGAAGCCAGACCCAACTATTTTCTATGTAGTTGCGTGTTCTGATCTTGCTGTTTTCTATCGTGATTGAGTACTATCTTCTCTAAGATTTGCTTGAGATTTAATCTCCGATAGGCAAGATAAAAAGTAGTCACAAACATCTTCGTCTCATCGTTTGTGATTCCACAATATCTTGTTTCACTACCATACGATTAAGATTATTGTGAGGTGATTTATATTACTAGGATGTTCTTCGAGAATATAAGTCTGGTGTATCAATTGGTTCCAGTTCACCTTGATTTATCAAAAGACGGAACAAAACTCATAGGTATTTCTGTGGGAGACAAATTTATCTATTCAATAGACTTTTCTGTGTGAGACAAATTGGTTTATCAAGTCTTCGACTTTGGGTCGTAGCAACTCTTAGTTGTGGGTGAGATCAGCTAAGGGAATCAAGTGCGTAGAGTCCTGCTGGAATTCTGAGGCGTAAGGAACGCGACTGTACCTTAATCAGTGTGAGATTGGTTAGGGCTCAACTACATTCCAGTCCGAAGTTAACTTGGAGTAGGCTAGTGTCTGTAGCGGCTTAATACAGTGTGGTGGTCAAATCTGGACTAGGTCCCGGGATTTTTCTGCATTTGCGGTTTCCTCGTTAACAAAATTTCTAGTGTCTGTGTTATTTCTTTTCCGCATTATATTTGTTTATATAATTAAAATATCACACAGGTTGTGCGTAGTTCAATCAATTAGATAATTCAACCTTTGGTTGTTGATATAAATTGATTGACACTTGACCATTGGTCTCTGGTACCGTTCAAGTTGTTTCACATAATAATCAGGCTCGCGGATTTCTATCTGTTTGATTTGCTGATTACATTGTGAAATAGAGATACAACTCTTGGATATATTTCCATTGATTGAGTCTGACTGTCTAGTTGATTCTCTTGGAATTATATTGGAGTTTGTCCATACAATCCGAAACGAAATATTGGGTGTATTTAATATTTTTGTATTTAGATCATTTTAATGGTATATACGCTTATTTTTATACACAATTTATTAGCATTATTTTATATTCATAATATATATATATATTCTAATGGGAATATCGCTGATTTCATAACGTGCATGCATCCTAAATTTTTTTAGTTTGTTTCCTCCACAACTATACTTGCGGCTCAGTGGACCTGCTTCACACCCACAAAAAATAGAACTAGAAAATATTAAAGCAAGGGTTAACTTCTACAGTGCTACCCAGGGGCAACATTTTAGTCCAAGTCTATTTTTTTTCTAAAATAATATTTTACCAACAAGGTAGGATTCATTAATATGAGATAATTATTATATTACCTTGCCGGGTATTATCCGGGTTTACGGCTTGGGAGTTAAGCAGGTTCCGGTACTTTGTTAGTCGTGTTAAACGTGTCCTTACATTAAAATCAATTGTTAACGTGTCCCCACATTAAAGTCAGTTTTGATTAGGTTGTAATCTAAGTGGTTGAGCATAAAGATTAACCAGAACCTGCTGATCGATATTTTATTGGTCAGAATAAATTAGCCGAGCCTACTGCCCCATCACGGTCCCTTATATTCTTTTAGAATGACGAATAAATATATAGCTCATATTGATTGTCGTATGAAATTTAGATCAGGAAACCCAACTATATTAAGAATAGTTAGATGTGACTAGGTTAAGTTGATATGTGAGGGTTAGATTTGGCTCGGGCCGCGACATAATCGATGACGTCCAAAATAATAAAATCTCAACCATATACGCAACAGACAAATGTATATATCAAGCAATAATTGAACATTGTCGTAAAATGACAATTTCAAATGTCACATTTGTCATGTTACACAAACACCTTTATTCCTTATACTCCCTTTGTTCCACTTTAGATGATGGTTTGGGAGTTTTCACGTATGCTAAGAAATAGAGAGTGATATGAAAAAATTTCATCTATGCCCTTGAGAAAAGTCTTCAAACATTAATTTTTATTGGTGCATTTAAATACAAACTTACAGGTCCAAGACAAAACTTTAGGGTATTGTTGGTAATTTTATGGAAAAATATGAAAATTATCAAGTAATTTGAATAAAAAAATAACCCTAAACCGTCATGTACAACGGAACAAAGGGAGTAATTAATAACACTGATAACCGCTAAGTCTGTTATAGGTATTTTCCGCCACCCTATGTTAGTTGGTTACGTGTATTATTTCATTTTATGTTTTTGTTAGAGTTACAGTTGTTTTATATGTTTTTCTTTCTTGTGTTCATGTTTATGTGTATATAAATACCTTTGATCGCTCTGTAATTGGTTGATCGTTTCTAATTGGCAATTCTCTATGGTATCAGAGGGAAAACACTAGTTTTGCTTTCTTGATCAATCTTCGTTTCCGTTTTTCAATTTATGTTCTTCAAAAAGATTTATTCATTCTTATCTTTCCTGTCAAGGGATGCTTCCTCTTTCAGTTATTTCCATGTGTTTCTTGTTTTTCCAACTATCAGAATCATCATTATTTCATTAGAAACTTCATCTTTCGCCGGGATCTTCATCTTTTTCGGTCATGTTCTTCTGTCAAATGATTAAACCATTTGAATTTGATTATGACATTGTGCTTTCTCCTACCGATATCACTTCAATTCCAGTTCACCGCCTCACCAATTTGATTCAACTTAAACTCAAGGATGACAATTGCATCCCCTTAAAAGCTTTATTGATGCCGGTGATCAGAAAGTTCAAGATCATATCACTTCTCGACGGTACTAGTGAGTGCCCTACTCAATTTACTGGTTGCGATTATCATACTTCGAATCCTCTATATATTTTTTGGTGCAACCAGGATGAGACTATAGTTTTATGGATCAAATCCACTATATTTGATATCGATCGTTATTCCCTATTTTGCTGGTGTTACATCTATTGTGAGATTTGGAAAAGTATTGAATATATCGATATTTGCAAGAACTTCATCAACTCATACTATTAAATTACGCACTCAACTACAAGGTCCCAAGCACGAAAATAAAACTTTTTTTTTTGGATGAAAATAAGAAATTGTCCAATGAACTTGTTGTTGCTGGATTTCGGATTTCTCATGAAGAATTAGTTGTGACCATCTTGGGAGGTTTGAGTTCTTTTTTATCCTCTTTTTGTACTACTATTATAATCCATAATCCACTTTTATCTAGTGTTGAGCTTCACAACTTGATGATTGGTGAAGAAATAGTTGTGAACAATAGTCAACAAAATATGTTCGTAGAAACTGGTTTTGCTAGTAACACAACTCATAGTATGAATTCTTCAAAAACTTTACCTTCTCATTTCAATACCTATACTGGACATGATCCTAATTACAAAGGCAAGAAGTCATTCAATTCAAACCTTAGAGGTGAAAATTCCCACAATTCTTATGTTTCCCCTAGATCTATCCTTAATACTTCATATCAACCATACTTTCCACCAACTTCAGTAACTAAACCACCTAGCTTCGATTCTGATAAACTTGCCTGTCAGATATGCAGCAAAGTTGGTCATATTGCTTATGAATGCAATAATAGGCTAAAATTTTCTTTTCAAGGCAGGCAACCGCCACATAACTTACATGTTATGCTAGCTACAACAAATATTTGTGGATCTAATCCTTGGTTTGTATGCTCAGGTGGTACTCACCATATTAAATCTACTACTTCTGGTCTTGACAATATTGGTTCTTATTCTGGTGGTCGTCAAATCAACACAGCAAACGGTCAAGGTATGTGAATTTCTCATATTGGTCATGCTTCTGGTTTTCTATATGATAATAAAGCTACTTTACCAAGTGTCCTTCAAGGTCCTAATTCTTCTCAGAATTTAGTTTATGTTCATAGATTTACAAAGAATAACAATGAAACCATTACATTTACCTCTGATGATTTCCTTGTGGAGGATCTCTCATCAGTGAGGAAAAATATTTTTTCAAGGGCCTGCTAAACATGATATTTATCCTATTAATTTCACTGCTTCACCAATACCTCATGCCTTGTCCTGCATCAACATCCCTCCTTTTCAACTTCATCAAGGATTATGACATCCATATTTTCATTCTTTACAGAAAAGTCATCATTCTTCTGGTAATTTTTTGTCAAGAAAACTAATATTTTGTATAATTGTAATCTTGACAGATCTCGTACACTGTTTTTTATATTTATAGTTATTTATCTAGTGATCCTTTGTAATTGTTGCATAACCAAGTCTCATTAGTTCTGTTAGTGGGTACAACTACTACTGTAATATCATTGATGGTTGTATCAAATATTGTTGGATATTTCAAATGAATAAAAAGTTAGGTTTTAAAACCATTTTCAATTCTTTGAAATCACAAGTTCAAAATCAATTCAACTATACTATCAAAGTTATAAGGTCCAATGGTGGTTGAGAGTTCAATCGCAATGAACTTAAAATGTTCTTGACAATTCGGGTATCTCACATCAATTCTCCTCACACTCCAGAGTAGAATGAAGTAGTTCAATCAAAACATACGCATTTAGTTGATTTAGGTAGGACTCTTCTGTTTCTGTCCGACTTATCTTATTTTTTTTTGGTAGAGGCCTTTCAGACTACTAATTTTATTACTAACAGATTACCGACTGCTTATCTTTCTTTCTCTACACTATTTGAATTACTTTCTCGTGCAAAACCAAACTATTAATTTCTTAGAGCTTTTGGTTGTGCATGTTTTTTTTGGCTTAGACCCCACACATCTAATAAGCTAGAGCCCAGCTGATATGGTACTTGACCTCATCATGATATGTGGTCTTATATTTTCCTTGAAACAACCTATGTTATCAAGCCACACAATCCACCATATTACAAAAGAATAGCTCGTCAATCATCAGGATATGCAATTTATCCTTAGTTGTGATTTTATTTAAAGATTTATAGTCGACAAACATCCGTAAAAAACCCATCATGATTCTCAACTAACATCAACGGTGATGGATAAGAACTGTTGCACAAGTGTATAACCTTTGTTGATAGCATCTCATTCAACAACTTTTCTTTTCATATAAATAAGGATAATGATACGGTTTCGTGAAAACAAGTTTATCCTTTGATACAATTAAAATTTATAGTCTTAACCACGTTTTGGGAAAGTCCTTGAGGTTCAGCTTACACTATTTGATATTTATCAAGGATACCTTATAATTGTGCATTAATACGATGAGAAGAGTTAGCTGACACATTTGTTGATGAATATAATTGCAAAAGTATGTTATTTGTTCCTGTAATTAACATAAGTCGGATATTTGCATTATTAACAACCAAATTTTTGAATAGTGATAGACCTTGCAGAAATACCTCATTTCCATCCACAATAATTCTCATATGAAATTTTGAATAATCGCAAAGGATTAGTCATATATTGTACTCATCAATTGATTTCCCAAGACAGGATCGTGACCCTCAAGATCTAAAACATAAAGATCAACTAGCACATCAATTCCTTGTAAGCTTAACCAAGCGTGGAAACACTTACTGAAATTAATTAGCTTTTCACATGATGTCACCATCACTTCCAATCGTCCAATCGAAATATGTTGTAATCTACCTTCCTTGTTACCTTTTCACTTACTAAATTACGAGTACTTTACGAATTAATGTTCAAAAATTATCCTAGTGTCCCGTCATTTTTGTCGAGAACATCATCACCTTCATTATTATGTCTTGAATAACTTGAATCAAGAATATTCTTTTACGAAAATTCCTAGACCCAATTTTTTTGTTACACCAGGTCTCCTTCTTTTCGCCCATTAAGTTCATCGGTAGTCATTTGGATGTTAACTAGACTTTAGGGGCTAACTATATTGTGGGTAGCAAAATGACGAGGTACTAGGCTGATTTTTGAAGAACTAGGTGTAAGTGTTAGAGCATTGCTCGGTCGAACTCGCAAGTTTTGTTATCTCTAAGTTTGTGGTCAATGTTGGATGCACAAAGCTATATCTTGATTTCTAGTCTAGTTAAGTCAAGTCTCGGACTAGAATTAGAGTATAGCAGTTGATTACCATACATTAGTGAATAACCCTCCAAGATTGAAGACTGAAGATCAAACATAAAACTTTAGAGAACTTTATCTGCAAAGAGGTATATGAAGAACCATTTTATTTACTCACAAGTATTACCATTCTATCTATTTGAGACCATGTCGTATGACTTCTAGTAGATTCAATATTGCCAAAAAAAAGTTTTGAGTCAAGCTTGTCTTGTTAAACATCTCGAAATACGATTCAAGCAATGAATGTTCATAAGTCATTAACAATCTTAGTTCGATACAATTTTTTGTTCAAGAACTATGTTGGCGGATCATTTGAAAATTGCCCGAGTAATGATATTTATATCTATGGCTATTGGGAATGTTTCAAACATCAAAAAGAGAGTTTATAAAGCTACTAAAATATGGACTCAATGTAGGTACACATACCCAGTTCACGTACTATGGATATCTGAAGTTTCGAAATATTGGTAGATACGCAGATCATGGTGTTCTGAATTCGTGAATGAGGGGAGATATGCATACCCAGTACGCGTACCTCAAGAGCCTAAGTTCGTGAATATCCTTAAGGTACGCATACCCAATACACGTACCTTGGACATCTGAATTCACGAAATGGTTAGTAGGTACGCGTACCCTCGCATACCTACCCAGTATAAATTAACAGATGCTCATGAACTATTTTTACAAATATGTTTATCATTGCTATAACTCTTGTGAACACTTCTAAGACATCTTTTGATCACTAAAACACCTTGTGTATATGCATCATGATTCAAGTCTTAAGTGTTTAATGAACATGAGTATGCTCAAGGCATACTTGTCATGAACTATCATTATACAGGGTTCCAGTACTATGAACCATAGTGTATAATCTTCCATGTAATTTCAAGATAACCTTCTCACATGCTTACTGTTGTATGGCAAAAACTAATTCTGCTGAAAATGGTAAAATGGGGTAGGTTGATGAGAAACGAGTCTAAACCCTCAACAAATGTACTGCACAAAAGTACTTTAGATTCGAGAGATCAATTTGTACAATCCTAGCCTAAACCAAAAAATGGTTGTTCCAGTCTTGCTTCGGTCACAAAGGAAGGAGAAGGGTTGGTCTTAGGGAGGGAAGCAGAGGAAGTTTTGAGATCAGAGTGATAGACTCTGTGAAAGGTGAAGGTGTATGAATGTGTATCAGAATGTAGAACTTTCCTAAAGGTTGTAAGTAGTGTGTTCAGTGTATTCTGGATACTTGTGATGATGATTATGAATACTTGTTCCGAAATAGATATGAAAATCTATTTATGTGTAATCATGCATGTACACCCTGATCTGATAAAATTTAATTTAAAAAATGTATGTACACCCTAATCTCGTAGGAAGTCGAAGTTGTGAATGAGTGAGAAGGTAGAGATCGTGTGAAAGTGATGAAACCATATCCTTATTATGGAGGGAAAACTTGACGGTTGCACACCCACTACTCCTTCACTTGTCAACTGTCCGTATTTCCTGTCACTATTCATAATGGGTGTATTGCTACACCGCATGTCGTAAACCACCAAACCAATACCCTAAAGTACGTCCCCCTATTTGTGACATTATTGACGTCTCGAGTGTTTTGGTAGAAAATACTACTTAGTTGTAAATGTGACTTGTATGACTAGGTTAACCTGCATGACTAGGGCTTACCTGCATGACTAAGGTTTATCTGCATGACTAAGGTTTACCTGCATGACCAAGGTTTACATGCATGACTCTTCACACCTAACTGATGAGGCTGACAAGTTGTGAGAGTATGTCATGTCACAGTTTTGAGAGTTTTTAGCAAATTATGAGAGTTCATCTGTGTCAATCAGTGTTGACATGCTTGGATGAACAGGTTATGCCGAATGTGGCTATTGAGTAAGTCAAGCACTGCTTTTCATGATTTCAACGAGAAGTGATGGGTGGTCATGAAAGAGTGGATAAAAAAGATATATGAGTATGGAAGTAGTCACGCATATATAATAGGACATATGGTCTCATAATCGCATTAACACACCTCTTGAATGAAAGAGTGAACGAAAATTTATGTTAATGTATGAAGAAATTCGTGCAATTTCGTAGTAAGAAAATTCATATGTGAGACCCTTCACAAATACTGTTGCAGATTCTTTATACGAACTCAGAGTTTGATGGTTAACCCCACCATTCTGATCAGAAGAGAATTTCCTATCTTTTTACATGAGAAGATTTAGGTTTTGAGCTCGTTTAGGAGGTGAAAACTGCCCGACAGTAAAAACTCAGGAGGAATTCTATCAGTGTTCAGTCATGACCTAGTTTTCTCTTTAAGTTGTATCTTTTAGCTCGTCCATCCGATTGATATGAATTTTTAGTATGTTATACCAGACAACCATACGAAACTTTTGGCATATAGACCATACACAAATTATTTACCAATTGCTCCCAGATGTCCGGATAGCTTGAGGAGATATGAGTGGTCGGCCATTGAGAGCTTGTCAGGTAAGCTTTGAGCGTTATAATTGGTTGAAACAAAAAGGGTCGATATGTGAGCTTCATGAAACCTGATTGGTCGGTCGTAAAAGGCGCAAGGCTTGTCAGATTGGCCGGCCATTGGGAGCTTGTCAGGTAAGCTTCGAGTGTTTTGATTGGTTGAAATAGAAAAGAGTCGATATGTGAGCTTCATGAGACCTGATTGGTCGGTCATAAGAGGCGCAAGGCTTGTCAGATTGGTCGGCTATTGGGAGCTTATCAGATAAGCTTTAAACGACCTGATTTGTCGGAATGAAAGAGGGGCGGCAAGTAGTCACCGTGAGACATGATTGGTCGGAATAAAAAAGGGGCGACAGGTAGTCACCATGAGACCTGATTGGTCGGTCACGGGAGGCGCAAGACCTGCCATATTTGCCGACCAAGTGGCGTGGCCTAACCCAATTTGTGACTGATCTAGACAGTCACGGTTAACCCTAATTCCAAATTTGTTTGTTTCTCGACCATGATTAGGGTTTTATTACAACCAATCTTGGGAGGTCTTCACTCCATGCTTGGGCAAGCTAGCCTTCGACCAATAGGAGTCAAGAAACTATGCTTCAAGCAAAATAGAGCAAAAATAGAGAAATTCATGTCTTCATATGAATTTGAGTCTTCTCATGAAATTGAGTAAAATTAAAGAATTTTATGTTTTTAGGAGTTCAGCTAAGGGACATAGCACGGAAACCTTTTGACAATTAAGTATTGAGGGAAATTTCGAGAAAATCCAAAAATGACCATTTTGCCCTTTTCACTCAATATTCCGTAAAATGATCATTTTGCCCTTGGTCCAAAATTTGATGAATGTGACTTTTCACGTTAAACCATAAAATGACCGATTACGCCTGTAGTTTAAAATTACCATTTTGCCGTTGGCCTGAAAAGTCACCCAAAATGATTGTTTTAACCTTTGTCAAAAATCCACCATCAACACTTACATGAACTCCTATTAAGATTTTCATCTAAACATAAAAAGTGTTTGCTTGAATCTCGAGTTATCTTAGCTTAAATTTTAAGCAACCATAGTCTTAGAAGTCTATAAATAGAGAGACTCAAACAACCAGGAAAATCAATCCCAGATACTTATTTGTCTTAGTTGTTTGCTATAGTCGTCCTCTATGAACTTAGGTTTGTCACTTAGAAACATAATTAAGTTTACAACTTAAAGACTTCACTTAAGGATTCGTGAAGCTAGGTCCGACGATCTGTACCTTGATAGTTTGAGTATCCTGATCTTTGTTCATTATGTTATCGAGGTCTTAGTAATCTCTTTCAGGAACGAGATAGATAGAAATCGCAAAGTTCTCTTCGTCTCAGACTTTTTGATTCATCAAGATAGATATCTAAACCTTTTCTTTACTGATCGATAATCCAGGTTTCTCAGCTAACTGAGTGTAAGTGTTCCAGCTTTGTGAGGTTTTATAGCTTTATCTATTGAAAACATATTTCCAAGTCTTGATTTATCGATCTAAAGGGAAATCAAATAGGTTTATCTATTAGAGGAAGGTTAGCATCAAAAGTTTTCACTTAGGCTGAATCAACTCTTAGGATGTAAAGGACGTCAGCTAAGGGAATCAATTGTGTAGAGTCTTGCGAGGTTCAAGAGGTGTAAGGAACACGACTGTAATTGAATTGCTTGGAGGATGAATTCAGTTTCAACTACATTCCATCCCGAAGTCTAATAGTAGGATAATGTCTATAGCGGCTTAAAACAGTTTTGTGTTCAAATCTGGACGAGGTCCTAGGATTTTTTTGCAGGTGCAGTTTTTCAGAACTATTGAAGAGGTAGAGATCTATATATCTCCTTAATGAAGACGCTAAGTTTACTTAGTGATATCGTCTAAACAAAATCTGGTATGCGTACAGGTTTTCGGACTTGGTCCTGGATGATCCTGGTTATGCATAACTTTGATAGCTCCTCAAATATATCCATATATTGATTTTAGTTAAATTTTGTGTACAAGTTTTCCTTATATTCATCCCAAATAATATTGATCATCTTTTGTTTTAATAACTGTTGCAACAATTGTGCATGTCACTGGAGCTGGATACCCTCCAAAGGAACTTGATCTAATGGTGTTTCATGAAATTCAAACAACTGTTATGCCCTACAAATACAGATAGTTAGATCTTCTCCACAAAACAAGAGAATCTAGTTTCACTTGTGAAAATTTAAGAGCTTCGGACACTAAAGTTTGACGAATCTCGTCTTCACTGTTTGAATTAACATATGGTTTGCAGCCTTCGGTTATAAAACTTTGAACCTTCTAATTAGACTGTAGTTACACAAACTTTTGAAACTGGTTGGTTTATGTTTCCAACTTATTTGCAATTAAATATTGCCCTTGTGCTGTAGAAGCCTCAAATGATCTCTCATGTTCCCTTGATGATGTCAGAGGTGGAGCCTGACATCAGCCCAAGGGGAAGCGAAAAAATTCATAGGGGGTGCAAGTAAGGGAAAATGGGCTTGGGAACCCTATATCCAACAAATTTAGCTTGAGTGTTGGGTGTCAGGTTGCCCGGGTGTGCAGCTGCTCTCAACTGGCTCCGCCCTTGAATGATGTCTTTTTTAATTCTTTGCTCATAGACATGCCTGGTTTCGATGTATCAAATGCTAAGATACCAACCCCAACTCATAACAAGCCCAAGAGTATAGCTCATCCTATAAACTTGTTTGACGAGAGAACCCATAAATTTATGAATTATTCAATTTTGCACTATCTATTAAGGATGCAAAACTGAGCCTAAAAGTCATACTCGTCGGCAAGGTTTCGATCACACCTTGCCGATAGTAGATAGTGCTTTCCATCTATGAAGAACTCCGTTCATAGTCGGCAAGTGTTACATTTCGACCATGCCAACTACTCCTCCGTTTCTGGAAAATAGTTTTTTTTCACTTTTTCAATTTGGCCCATTTTTAGGCTAGAATGAAAAAGTAGTAGTACCTCTAAATATGACATAATCTTTTGAACAACTGCAATATCTAGAGTGGTGATCTATGTGAAGCAGTAGCAGAGTGTGTTGAAGAATAAACCAAGATACTATGATGAAGATAGAATGAATCAACTAGTGTTGTTGATACGGTATGAAGAAAGCAATAAGGATCAACTATGAGAGTTGACAGAGTTTGAGTGAGTCAACAAGTGTTGTTGACACAGTGCATGGATCAACTAGTTTGGTTGACACGATGGTACGACATTTAGAAGTAAACTTGGGTTGCAAGTATTACTGGTTTTAGAGTTTGTTTACGTGAGAATTTTCTAGAAGAGTCTTTATTAGAGTTTAAATATGTTAGGAAAGTGTTTATTACTTGAGAGTCAAGTTTGTAAAATATAAATAGGCTGTTAAGCCATGAGTTTGAATTACATCAATTAAGAGAAGTATTTTCGTAGTTTCTTGTCTTGTTTTCTTTAAGTCTTTGATATCAGATTTTCTACATCTGGTATCAAAGCACTGGTATCAGATTCTAGGGCTGTGGGTATGAGTATTTGAGTTGAAGAAGATGACAAGTTTAAGTTCAATTAAGGTACCGGTGTTTGAAGGTAAAAACTTTGAACACTGGAGGTTGCAGATGGAGAATATTTTTATATACCAAGAGGTATGGGATATTGTGAAAGATGGTTATGTAGAACCATCAGAAGGAGCAATAGTTGAAGCAGCTCAGCAAGCAATCTTAACAGAAAAACGCGAAAAAGAATTCTAAAGCTACATATATTCTTCATCAGGGTATTCATGAATATCTCATGGATAGAGTTATCTACATTAAAGAAGTTAAAAGAGCATGGGATGGTTTGATAAGCTATTACAAAGGATCTGACAAGGTCAAGAAAGTTAGATTACAAACCTTGAAGAGAAAGTATGAATTATTACAGATGGAATCTACTGAAACAATATCAGAATTTTTCTCAAAAACACTGAATCTTATCAATGAGATGAAGGATAATGGTGACACCATAGAATATTTTGCAATTGTAGAGAAAATCTTAAGAAGCTTGCCTGAAAAGTTTGAATCAAAGGTTACAGCTATAGAGGAATGCAACACAGGTGCAACTATGACTCTTGATGAGTTGTTGGGTTTATTACAAGCTTATGAACAAAGATTGTTAGAAAAAACAGCCGCTGCAAAACAAGTTGAAGAAGCACTTCAAAGTCAAGTAAGTTGGAGAAGCAATCAAGGAAAACCTAATGCTGGAGGTTTTCAAGGAAGATATAACAATGGAGGGAGATCTAATACTAGAGGTTATCAAGGAAGAAAACAAGTTGATAGATCAAAGATTCAATGTTACAACTGTGGAGATTTTGGACACTTCTCTAATGAGTGTACAAAACCTAGAAATACAACAACTAACAACTACAAGGCAAACTTTAAAGCTAATATTGCAGAAAGTCAAGAAGAAGAAAAGAAGGCTGAAAACATGCTACTTGCATGTCATACAGCAGAAGAACAACCACAACTTAAATAGTACTTGGATACTGGTTGTAGCAATCACATGTGTGGCAGAAAGGATTTATTTGATAAGCTTGACGAGTCTGTGAGATCAACTGTGAAATTTGGTAATAGTTCTATAATTCCAGTTATGGGAAAAAGAAGAATAGGAATTTTTCTTAAAAATGGTTCAAAGGCATACATTATGGATGTATTTTATGTACCAGGTTTACATCAAAACTTACTAAGCATGGGACAACTGTCTGAAAGAGGATACTCTATGAATATTTATAATGGCTTCTGCTTCATCAGAGATAGAAGAAGAAGGTTGATAGCAAAAGTACAAGTGACAAAGAATAGATTGTTTCCATTGAATATTAAGCATCAAAGAGAAAGTTGTTATAGTACTCATGTACATACTGACTCTTGGTTGTGGCACAAAAGAATGGGTCATGTAAACTTTAATAGTTTACAAGTTTTATCTAAGAAATAGATGGTGTCTGGTTTACCTTTTATTGAGCTTCCTGATTCAAGGTGTGAAAACTGTATCTTTGGCAAGCAGCACAGAGATCCATTCCCAGTAAATAAGGCAAGAAGAGCAGAACAACAGTTGGAGATTGTTCATAGTGACTTATGTGGTCATATTGAAGTAACATCACATGGATGTAACAATTACTTTATAACTTTCATTGATGATTTTAGTAGAAAAGCATGGGTATATCTACTTAGACAGAAGAGTGATGCTTTTCAAACTTTTAGAAGTTTTAAAGTTTATGCTGAGAAACAAATTGGTAAGAATATCAAGATTTTAAGAACTGATATAGGTAAAGAGTATACTGTTGTTGACAGTTTTATGGAAGAACATGGCATTCAACATCAATTAACTGCAAGATATACACCACAACAGAATGGAGTTGCAAAGAGGAAGAATAGAACCATAATGGAGATAACAAGAACTATAAGAAGAACAAAAGATTTACCAAAGAATTTCTGGGGTTATGCAGTTGATACAGCTATGTACTTACTTAACAGATTTCCTACAAATAGTTTGAATAATATGACACCAGAAGAAGCTTGGAGAGGTACAAGACCAAGTGTAAGACATCTGAGAATTTTTGGATGCATTGCATATGCACATGTACCTAAAGAACTTAGGAAGAAGTTGGATGATAAGAGTTAGAAGTGTATTCTTGTTGGTTATAGTTCAGTAACTGAAGGGTACAAGTTGTTCAATCCAGAAACTGGTAAGATAATCACAAGTAGAGATGTGATATTTGATGAAGATTTACAATGAAATTGGAATTCTGGGTAAACAAACAATGTTGATCCACATTCTGGTTCAACAAGGAATGTTGATCCATCTACTTCTGTCAGAACAGTTCCAATTGAAGTTGAAGAAGAAGTGCAAACCCAAGACAATGTTAAAGAACATCATGAAGAAGCAAGAACAGAGGCAATACCACAACAAGAAAATATACAAGACCAAGAAGAAAGTATATCATACCTGCTAGGTTGAATGATTATGTTTTATCAAAAGATAATGAAGATAATGATGATGAGGATGTGGTGAACTTTGCATTATTTGGAGATTGTGATCCTGTAGCTTATGAAGAAGCTTCTAAAGAACAAGGTTGGATTCAAGCCATGAATGAAGAATTAAAGTTGTTAGAGCATAGATCGGTTGAACCCACCAAGCGTTGGTATGTCAAGTTGTCATATTTAATGAATCAAAACTCATTTAAAGAGTCGCTTGATTATTTACTAGAGTCAACTTCGTATAGGTTAGCTAGAAAGTTACTAGGATATGAGACTTACAAGTATTACGTGAAGACTTGAAGAATGTGAAGAAGTAAAGTGCTACAACGACGACATCATCCTTCCACTTGAGGTTAGTAATATTTTGACTAGAACTGTTTCATTCCTAACGTATCTTTCAAGTCGTGCATATTGAAAACATAACTGCGAAGCTGTGAATGATTATACTCTAGTTAGGCATAGTATTAAGGAATTACAATACGAAGTATAACGTCTATCTTTTGAACTTCGTATATAAGACATCGACATAATCGTATGAATGCTATTGTGATTATGTATGGGTATGGGTGAAGATTTCGTCCTAGGAAACAATGTTTTACATTAGTTTAAAGGAAGTACATTCATAAACTTGTTTTGTGAATCGAAAGGGAAATCGCTAGGCTTATTGGTATTGTTATTCATTGCAAATCTTTGGATTGCCAATATGTGTGTTTAGTATAACCGCTCATAACTTGTTTATGTATCTTGGTAAAACTATTCACAATGCCTGACTTTTGTATTGGTATGACTTTTATTAGTGAAACCGATCTTAAGTAATCACCTGAGATGGTATGATCGATTTATTGTAATTGGTATGACCAACTCTAGACATTGGGGAACCGATCCTAATAAGAGGTGCAACCGATCACAAGAGGGAATCGATCCTTGTAAGAGGTACAACAAGTTTTTAGTAATTGGGGAATCGATCCTATGACTTGTGCAACCGAATACAAGTTTATACCATAAATATGTGGTAACCGATCCTAATACCTAGTCAACCAACTTTTGGTAACTAGCGTGACTAATCTTAGTACCCACATGGAGGTAGAACCGAAACTTGTTTTAGTAGAACCGTTAAATCCATGATTGGTGATTTGATAGGATAATCAATCACATAGTTCTTGGAAGTCAGATGAACCAATTCTAAACTTGTTTGGAAGTGTGGCAAATCGGTTCCAAGATTGTAAATATGAAAAAGGATTTACAAAGTAAAGATGTCGACACACTTTGAACATGTGCAGTAACTCTTACCTTTTATTGTTCAAAGATATTCCTTAATAGCTAAAGTAGAATCCCGGATCGAAATAAATTTAGAATCTTTTATTTAAGGTTTTTAGTTTTATATGCTTTTAATTTCCAGCAATTAAATGCATATCTTTAGAAAATAAAAATTAGTAATGTGCATTTACTAATTGGAGATTTTGTACTGAGATGTCGGTCAATATTTTGACAGTGCATTTCCAGGGATTATGAAAACCGATTTGGACTTTATTGCATATCTTTGAGAATATTCGGTTTTGGAAATTCCTTGGTGTCCAAACTTCCTTGGTCTATAAATATTGAAGTTTTCATTTCAAGAAAACTAATCCTCAAAGCCAGCAAAACTACCTAGTTGTGTCGTTACTGGTGGAGTCGTCTATTCGGAGAGGAAAGTACTCTAATTAGGCGAAATCTCTTACGACCGCTCGTTTTAAAGACTTCTTTGGGATTGGGAAGCTCTACTAGTACCGTTGGTGGAAACTAGATAATTGCGGTTTATTATTAGTTTTCAATTGATTTGATTGACTAAGGGTTGTTGAACTTTGATTGCACCTAGTTTGTTTATGCTTGAGAATCTTCTCTTCTGATATAAGATTCACTCAAACTAGATCGAATTATCGACGGGGATCTTTAGAACTGTTTGTAGATCTAAAGATGTCTTGTGATAATCCATTGTTAACAGACTCCATTCTGTGTGTGATTGATCACAAGAGATTCAAGTTGTTTGTGTGCAGGTGTTTATTGAAGATCTAAGAAGATTTGAAGACAAAGAGGATTTCTTATTTGAGTTCATAATCTTTGGTGTGCACAAAACTTGATCGGCTGGGGATCCAACTATAATCGGTTTATCTTTGTGATAATCTTGATTGATTAGTTGAGTAGATCGACATCAATATAATTCTTTGTGATTCAAAGTATTGATTGCATAGTCTAAAACAATTACTTTGGTAGTTGTTAAGAGATAGATCTAAGAACCTGACAAAGGAGTTTATTGGGATAAACGGAAGAGCCTTTTGTCAAACTCATATCACGTTGTTTGAAAAGAGTTGTTACCGAACAGATTTGTTGTTCCTTTACTGTTTGGAATACGAACCAAAGGAATTGTTCCAAGTGCGTGACTTATTACAAGTTGGAGGCGCAGGGATAATGAGGGAACTAGGTGAACTATAGGTTTAGTTGCTTGGTCTCAACTATACGAAGTTGGTTTAGATTTAGTATAGCTGCTTAATTCTGAGAGTATTTAATTCTGGACTAGGTCCCGGGGTTTTTCTGCATTTGCGGTTTCCTCGTTAACAAAATCTTACTGTGTCTTTTACTTTTCTATTTCCGCAATTATAATTGTTTTATTATAATTAGAAGTAAAATACACAAACGTTAATTCCTATTTACTTGATAGCAATCCTATTGTGTTTGGTTAAGTCCGAACCTATTATCAAGTAAACATACTTCGTTGTTGTATTGTCTTGATCTTGTATCCATAGTCAATCACACAAGTTATCTTGTTGTCGTATTGTCTCGATCTCGTATCCATAGACGATCACACGAAGTGTGAACCGATTAGTTGTATTGTCTCGACTCAGTCCATAGACAATCACTTTCGGAAAAAGGACTTATAGGTGGAAAAGTTTTAGATTGAGGTATATTTGGGTACCCTTGTCTTTTCAAAAGTCAATTGAGAAGAATAACACTTGAAAACTTACTACACTTCCACCAGGTAAGAAACCTATTGGTGTTAAGTGGGTTTACAAAACAAAATACAAGTCAAATGGTGAAGTAGATAGATTGAAAGCAAGGTTAGTTGCTAAGGGATATAGACAAAAGCAAGGAGTAGATTACTCAGAAGTATTTGCACCACTTGCAAGACTTGATACAGTAAGAATGATAATTGCTTTAGCTGCACAAAAATATTGGAAGATTTTTCAAATGGATGTTAAGTCAGCATTCTTGAATGGAGTATTGGAAGAAGAAGTTTATGTTGAACAACCAGCTGGTTACATTATGGAGGGGAAGGAGAATGAAGTATACAAGCTAAACAAAGCTTTGTATGGTTTGAAACAAGCACCACGTGCTTGGTATACAAGAATAGATTCTTATTTCATTAAGAAAGGGTTTACAAGATGTACACATGAGCATACTTTATATTTGAAAGCTGATAATCTTGGCAATCATATTATAGTGTGTTTATATGTGGATGATCTTATATTTACTAGAAATAGTTGTGAGATGATCAATGAATTCAGGGAGGATATGGTGAAGGAGTTTGAGATGACAGATCTTGGTTTAATGTCATATTTTCTTGGCATAGAAGTACAACAAACTGAAAGAGGAATTTTTATCAATCAACAAAGATATGCAGAAGGAATACTAAAGCGTTTTAAGATGGATAATTGCGATCCAATCTTAACACCAGTAGAAGAGAGATTGAAGTTGACAAGAGAAGGGTCAAGAGAACTTGTGAATTCAACAGACTTTAAGGGTCTTGTTGGATGTCTGAGATACTTGACTGCTACAAGACCTGATATCATGTATGCAGTTAGTCTGGTTAGTAGGTTTATGGAAGCTCCTAGACAATCACATTTACAAGCTGTAAAACGTATTCCGAAATATGTTAAAGGAACAACTAGCATGGGAATTTTTTATACTATTTCAGAAGATCCAAAATTAGTTGGTTTCACTGACATTGATTGGGCTGGAGATACAGAAGGAAGGAAGAGCACATCTGGTTATGGATTTCAGTTAGGAACAGGATTCTTCTCTTGGTCATCTAAAAAGCAACATGTTGTTGCATTATCTACAACAGAAGCTGAGTATATAGCTGCTAGCAATTGTGCTACACAAGCTGTGTGGTTGAGAATGATGCTGAAGTCATTGTTTCAAGAACAGAAGACACCAACAACAATAATTTGTGATAATAAGTCAACAATTTCACTAACTAAGAATCCCGTGCTTCATGGAAGGAGTAAGCACATTGATATTAAGTTTCATTACATCAGAGAGCTTGTCAGTAACAAGGATATAGCTGTGGAGTTTTGTGAAAGTAAAGAGCAAGTAGCTGATATTTTCACCAAGTCTTTGAAGTCTAACACTTTTATTTACTTGCGTGGAAAATTGGGAATGATTAGCAAAGAGTATCTTGGTTTAAGGGAGGATGTTGAAGAATAAACCAAGATACTATGATGAAGATAGAATGAATCAACTAGTGTTGTTGATACGGTATAAAGAAAGCAATAAGGATCAACTATGCGAGTTGACAGAGTTTGAGTGAGTCAACAAGTGTTGTTGACACAGTGCATGGATCAACTAGTTTGGTTGACACGATGGTACGGTATTTAGAAGTAAACTTGGGTTGCAAATATTACTGGTTTTAGAGTTTGTTTACGTGAGAATTTTCTAGAAAAGTCTTTATTAGAGTTTAAATATGTTAGGAAAGTGTTTATTACTTGAGAGTCAAGTTTGTAAACATATAAATAGGCTTTTAAGCCATGAGTTTGAATGACATCAATTAAGAGAAGTATTTTCGTAGTTTCTTATCTTGTTTAAAGTCTTTGATATCAGATTTTCTACAGAGTGGCAACCGAACGAACTATCAACAACTTTTACCTCGTGCCATCAACAAGACAACAACCTTTCAAGTCAAAACTGAATTTGGAATCTTAGGAAACTTTCTAATCAACGAAGATTAATTAGTAAACTAATCTCATGTCATCCGCGATAGATAAATTAATTAAATGAGCTAGTATGCATCCATCACAGGGGGCACTCATCCTTGGTAAAGTTGAATGTATCCATCAATGGAAAATTCATCGCCGGCAAGATTGAATGTGTTTATCCAATTTTGCTTATGAACATCTCAAAATATGCTCACCAATGGTTAAGGAAATATTTCTTTGCGATGTTGACAGCTTAGAAGTAGATCCTAGAGGTTCAAGATTGATCATGGTAATTTCCTACCTTCACTCAAGGTAACTGCCTGATTTTCCTGGTCGTAGGTTGTGATCGCAGTACATTCAATTGCGCAACTAGTGTCTTTTACACTGATTTTTTTTACTTATAAGTTGTCCTACAGTAAGTAATATTGGTTCGCCAACAACCTATTTTTGATTAGTGAACTAAAGGCTCGTACAAAGGAATTCATACCGAATCGCAACAATTTATAATCTCGAATAACAAACGGAAACAACTGTAAACTATTTATTCAAATCACATTTGAACAAAGCATTCAAATGCAGACCTTGACGATTACATTACACTTTCACAAACAAACTATGAATCAGACGAAAAGCAAAAAACATATAAATCGAAAAAAAACAAGACGAAACCATGAAGAAAGGCGTAGCCTTCCCTTTGCCTATATGATGACTTGCCCACTCATATCAATACATATATATTCATATTCATCGATATTATATGGATCGACGCACTGCTCCTGCACCAATTACATGGAACTGCAAGAGACTAATATGTATGTTGCCCGGACCTGCTCCCACGAGGGTTTTAAGTAACCGATCTAATCCAGAAAGCCCCGTCGTGGTAGCAGCCGTTCAACATACCTTACTAGAGTGATTTTTTTTCTCTTCTTTCTCCACATCTCAGACTGGCCGGCAAGAAAAGAAAAGAGATGAAAGCTAGCTGCAAATGACTGAAGAGAAGTAGATAACAAATTACATAACCATGATCTGTGTACATATATAGAGCTAGCTAGATACCAAAGGCAACATTAAAAGAATCAAAATTTATAGATATGATCAATATATAGATATAGGAGAGAATCTCATATGTAAAAATGGTCCCCTACCTAGATTATTAGCCTAGCCACCTGTGGTTTCAGTACAATTCCATCTTCAGAACATATTTATATAGAGAAAGGGTTTGATACTTTATCTTTCTCTCCATCATCTTATAGTCATAGACAACAATGTTAATTAGATAAACATTGAGCCTCATCCACTGCTTTTTACGATATATTATTTTTGATCTAGTCGATCTCTAATTTAGTTTTTCTACGGGTAAAATGTGTGAAATGTTACTCAGAACCAATAACTCTAGTTTCCTATTGGACAAGGTATTGGTTACTCGAATCGGATGTAGACAAGTTTTGATCCCGTGGCATAGATATCACCACCTAACACCTAACGACTACCATAGTAGAGACGACTTTACTACCCTACTAAAAAGGCATCTACTACCCAATTAATTTACACACTCCAACTCTCAACTCTTCTTTGAAAATGACAATGCGATTCTTATTCGTAAAAAGAAGAGAGAGCGAGTAAATGAATGAAGAAATTATTCAAAGCAGCAACAGGGGGATAAAATATGAGAAATTGGAGATTAAAGCTAGTAAAAAGAAAGAAACAATAAATAAAAACAACAGCAACAAAGTCTAAAGAAGAATAAGTAAAATATATGTAGAAAGCAACTAGGCAAGTGAGGTAAGGGAGTGAGGGGAATGGGTCCTGCTTTCCATTAATAGAGTTGGCCAAACAACTTTACAACATCAGCAGTCTCTTTTACCATTCGAGTGGGTTATGACTCTTATTATGACTTTTAGGGAGAGTAAACAACAAAAACCAGACTATTAGCACAAAATAAGTATTAACTTACTAAACAGACAACAACGAACATGGTGCAAGCATAATCAAAAGGAATCCAATCTGGAATTAAAATACTCCAACTCAAATAATATAAAAGTGGACGTGCCGGAGTGGTTATCGGGCATGACTAGAAATCATGTGGGCTCTGCCCGCGCAGGTTCGAATCCTGCCGTTCACGATTTTTGTCACTGGCTATCCTGATATGATAATTCCAGGAGCCAAAAAATGGTTATATGCTAAAATTAAGTTTAACTTTTTACACCTGACTTTAAGTTGTATTACTATAAGTAAATCATGCTACTTACCTGGTGAACAGCCTCACTGCAGTTTCTGAGTACAAGGAGAAAACCCGCTCTAGCATCCCATGGAATGGGAATTGGAGTTGTAAGGAAGGAACACAGATGTTCAGTTGCCCCGTTCTGCCCGCCTTTCAAAGGGGTATTAAGGGAATCTATACTTCATTTGTTGAACAGTTGAAACACATTTTTATACATAACAATGATTATTTTATTTTGTTTTTTCTTTTCAATTGATCTAATTAGAAGATTATTCTCCCTTTGAATCTAAGACAATGGACAAAAATTGAATGTCTACTAAGAGAGAATTTACAGGAGAAATTCAGTTAAGCAGAAAATTAAATACATCTCTCAGTGAGATTATCCCTTCCACACGCTTGCTTCCTGCCTCAACTACAATAAGCCGCCTCACCGCTGGAACCAAAAGCAGAAAGAAAATAGCAACAACTGTTTGATCACATAATGACATTAACAATACCTAAAGCTAAAACGAACTCATGCACGCAGAAAGGACGACATGATAAGATTATTTACCTGGATCAGAGAGACGCTCCATAATCTCATGCAACGAATCAGAATTCAAACATGTGGTGCAATGCTTGTAGGCGTTAACAGCACCAGTTGCCTCGTAAAACAGTTGCAAGGCCTGAAAATTGAATGAACAAGACTATCAAGCAAATGTTCCATGACATGACTTAGACAGCACAGTGGGGAGCATGGAGCTGGTAAATCGTGTTGACAGTATATGGGGTAGTGGATCCTTATACAATTATAGACTGGAAAGACATACACTGCCAGAAGTTGAAAACCATGAAGAGTTCCCAGGTATATAGATTGTAGCAGCTTGCAATGCCTTTTTAAAGGTTATATCACTCAGTAGGCAGTAGGGAGAAAGAGAAACCAATGAAGCAATTAGCAACTAAAAATGATTACAATGAAAAACATAGGTATTGACATGATTGTGACTATGCAAAGGTTCCTTGTGCGCGGTTCCAAGGCAAGAAGGATAACATAGTAAATTGGTTTCTCTATGAGGGTAGAATGGGGGGATGATGGGTACACCAGGTGTTGGCCGTGACATAAAGGGCCAAAAATCATCTACTTTAAACACATTATAATAGTCAACAAAATAACTAATTAGATAATCAAAATACACACTTACTTGATGTATACTTGTTTGATCAAGCCGAATACGAGCATATGCACTATCTTTTGCTAATGAAGTTATATCACTGCAAAAACAACAGTTAAAATCACCACTAATCGTGTCTAAATAAGATAACAAAAGGCAAGTTGCAGGACAAAAACAATCACACCAAAACTTCCAACAGATAGCGAAATAATAACAAAACAAAGTTTACCTCCGACTGTACACATCCAGCAGTGACCCATTATCATCCACAATGGGTATGCAGCTTACTTGATCTACAGAGAAAGTATACAACTTAAGGTCATAAAACGGGAGAGCTGACTCAAGTACGGAGATGACATACTAAGCTACCATTAATATGTACCTTCAATTAGTAGAGTAAGCGCAGAACTTAGAGGATCATTGGGCCGCAACATTGTCAGCCGCGAACCAGTCGACACGCCAACTTTCTGCATTGATGTGCCTAAACAGAGCCTACCAACCGGTTGCTGAAGAAGAGGCAAAGTTCCAGGGGAGTGTCTAAAATGCCTACAAATATCTGAAAATTTTGTAGACAACATAAATCACATACCATGACCCTAAGAATGAAGTCTGTGAAAACATAAGGACAAAACCATGAATAGAAAATGCTAAAACGCATACGTTTTAAAATTCCAGGCAGACAAGCGAGATGCAGCAACTGAGGCATGGACCCGTCTTCTAGTTTATGAATGATAGGAACAGTGGAAATCTTATGATGAACAATCTTCAGAGCCACATCTTTTAGAGATTCATGTGGGTCAGCCTGCAGATGTAAACTAGATCATCAAGCCATACTCTAGCTAAAACGACATCATCGTCCACAAAAACCACATTCCTTTTGCATTCCATCAAAAGCCAACATCTCACAAAAATATGCTTAGCCAAAGCATAAAAGAATAAACCGGAAAATAAGAATCATGGGCCAAAATGAAAATTTGTGTAGAGCATGCTAAGAGGATATGTTACTCACTGAATAATAGACCAAGAGGTTTCATGATTCAATAACAAAAGTATCAGCATATTCCTATATAAAAGCAAAAACATCTTCCCTCTTGAATCTTGAGGTACTATATAAAAATATTGGCAAAGAATGACAGAAATATCATGCAGGTTTTGTGCCAAAAAACAACTTTGTTAAGTAAATGGAATGGCATCTTACTTGGATTAAAGGCCTCCCAGGTAGCTCTTCTACAGAACCATCGGGTTCTCTGTTGAGTTGATATTTTCCCTCTTTCCAGGCAAAAACCGTGTGCGTTTCAAGCTCTTCATCGGTCAGTATAGATCCATTGTTATGCAACTGCACCACATGTTCAAGACTAAATGAATCAAATATTCTAATTTCTCAAATAGAATAGCAGAAGGGAAATTGACAACAACAGCATGAGGACTAAAGTGTAGCATGTATACCTCCATTAGAATCAAAATGAAGTCAGAAGCAGACAACATTCCACAAAACTGTCCACTCAAGTCATCCCTAATAGGCACAGCAACTAGCCCCTGAAGTAAAACAGATAAATCCTTTTGACATCCGGACAAAACTTCCTTAATAGAGTTTGCAATTCAGAAGGACAAATAAGGTTACAGATTTACTGTTCAGTATCACAAAAATAATACGTCACTTTCACGTTAGGAGGTCGAATTGTTATTTCTGCTTTGTCTTTGCCTATGTATAGCAGGATGTTCATTCTCACAAGTTTATCTCTTTACCTTTGATAAGCACAATCCTTATAGTCGTAGAATATGTCATCTAACAAGTTCAAAGCCATCCTTTATAATAGAATCCGATATGTTGATAAAACACGCACAGATGTTACACATAGTTTACTCATAGTTCGTACAATTCAAACATTCAAAGGCACTACTCACTACTGATTTTCTCATTTATTTTCTTTGTTTATTTTTCCCAAATCCATTAGTAGAACTACTATCTCATAGTCATGGGGAAGATGGAGAAGAGGAAAATCCAACTAAACAAGAAAACAGTCATACCTGCTCATACATTATATGAAATGCTTGTTTTACGGGCAACTTAATATCCAATGCAATAACCTGAATTTTTACACAACTTATCAATTAAATATTTAATCAAATTGATCTGTAAGAAATGATATATGATCGAACATGATTAAAAACGAGCAAAGCAGTTGAAAATTATGCGAACCTTGCCTGACTCAGGAAGCAACTCATATGCTGTATATCTCGACAATAATAACGTAATGTGACGACGAAAAGCGTGTATCTCACCATCAGGAATTTGTAGTACTGGATCTCGATGTGTGCCACCTGAGAGTGAAGCCTGGTTGGTACAACAGACAGCCAGTTAAATGGGTGAATGTAGATTAACAAATATTATTATTTAGTTAAATATATAAAAACGATCAATACACAAGTCATGGAAAGAAAATTAGCAATTTTGTTCTACTTGATACACGATAAAACAAATAAGCTTCTCGTTAACTGACCGGGTGCCTAAAGAAGCCATTATCAAGCTCCATGCTTGAATCAGAATTCGAAGCCTCTAAACACAGAACTGAAGACATGAGTTCAGGCTCCTTCACGAGTATTATATTATTCACAATTCCGTGCTCATCAGTAACATATGGTTGCTGTTCATCGAGCCGCCATACTCCATCGACCAAGAATTTATACTGCAAAGAAAAGGTACAAATAGCTCAGCAAGCTAGTCCTAAGAGCAAGTCCTCACAGGCAACAATGAAACGTGGAACAGTCAATATCAAAATGCCATGCCCCAGGTATTCTCCGTGGATGTGGCTGAACAAGAGATTATTCAAGATTTTCAGAGAGGATGGTTTTGAGCAACCTTTAACAATCTTCAAATTCCATGAAAAACTAATGAAAACATCCCAAAAAGGTTGATATATGATCTCGTGTTTAGGACGAAAACTTCACCAAAAAATCGACACATGCATCCCATTCAAGTGTACCACCAGACCAGATCCACGTTACATTCCTAGCATTGATCATTAGATAACCTCTCCTAACATACTATCAGTTGTGATTCACACTATGGTAAAAATTAAAATAACAAGCAGCTCAGCGAGCTAGTCCAAAGATCAAGTCTCCAGCGACAACAGTGAAATGTGGAAAGGTCAATCTTAAAATGGCATGGCTAAGGGGCTCTACATGAATGTGGGGCGAACATTCTAGTTTTTATCATTGATCATTAGCTACCTTCTCCTGACATTCTATCAGTAGTGACTCACACTAAGTACACTGCTTGAACCAACAATCTTTCAACTATCAGACATACAAAGCAAACGAGTTATCAAATAACAACGAGTTTTAGCTTCTGGGAAGCTTGCATGCATGTGATCATGTCAAATATGTACGTCATCATCAATAAAAAGGTTTGACTAAACCAAATAAATCATCCAACAAAAGTCAAAATTCAAACCTGATGATAACCCGGCTCAAGATTATAAATAGCTTGAAAAACAGTTGATGATCCTTCAACTGGTGTCATTAAATAATGATCAGTCCACCTAATTCAACACAAAACGCCCAAATTCAATCACCAAATTAGGTTAGGGTTTCAAAATACCAAAACAAATTGAAGTGAAGGAAGTATTTACCTTGTGAATGAACCACTTAAGAAGACTTGATGACCACCATAAGGCCATGCAAATCTTGTAGGAACCATAGTAACTGAAAAACTCCTATTTTTATAATTTCCCCCCTAATTCTATAAACTACATACAAAGAAGAACTTTTGAATTGAATTATACCACTTAAACCCCGATTCTCTTAACTTTCAGGTGCAATCAGCTGTACAATTGAAGTACAGATAATATTATCAAACCCTAGAAATTTCTGTGGTGAAGAAGAAGAAGAAATTGGAAAGAGAAAAAAAAAGAGAGAGTTTTTGGAATAAAAGAGATTCCTTTTTTTTTTTCATGTGTTTGTAAGAGAAACGACGAGTGGCAAGAACCGTAATATAATAGTAATACACAATCTTATCTACTATCTGTTATTCTGTTGTTTCTTTCTACTGCTACCATCTTAATTGACACTCCGTTTACACCTGTTTCAAGCATTTACACTCCGTTTAACCGGAACATCTGTTTATAGCGATTGCCATTGAAGTCCTTCCAAGGCTTACTCTAGTCATCGGCCACCATTCAACTTTCAACGGATAACACCTCATCTTGAATCTAAGGATTACGCTTTATCGTGGCCGGCCGTGAGTTATAACCCCAAAGGTGTCACTATTCATCTGCAAAAAAACCCATCAAAACAAAAATAACACAAAACCCCTAAATAACAAAAATAATACAAAAACCCCAAATGTGACTACCACTACTAGCAACCAACACCACATCCACCATAAAAAGCACCACCACTAACCAATACCACCAAATTTTGGTTTCATCATAAACTTATTGTTTCATCATTAAAATCTTTGGTTTCATGATAAAAAAAAATAGGCAAAAATATGATGAAACCAATTTTGTTTGGGGTTTTTGTATCAAAATTTTAAAAATTTAGGGTTTTTGCATCAATTTTGTTTAATATGGAGTTTTAATGGATCCCAACATTTGAACGGAGTTTTTGTACTCCAAATTTGGTCACCTTGGTGTTTTATTACTAGTTCTGTTATCGTGATTCAAAGTTGAATTAACAAGACGCTTAGTGGTTTCGCGTCTACAGATTAGAGCCGTTAGATTTTAAAAATTAAACATAATATAATGGATGAGATTAAAAACGGATAGTGATTTGGCATTTTATGCATAATCGTTAGATTATAAAGTTCTAAGATAAGATCTGATGGATGGGACTAAAAACGGCAAATGGTTTGGCGTCTCCTCGGTATCTTTGAGAGAATATTCTCCCAGACGCCTAACTATTTGGCGTTTTTGAAATTTTTCAGACACCAAACCATTTACGATCCCTGTGTTGATTCCATATCACAATCAACGCAACTGATGAACGCAATCTATAATCAAGGGAATAGACAACTGTTTCTGGGGAGAGAGTTGAATCTTCGGTCTCCATTAGAGTAAGCCTAAATGAATTCAGACGATCTTAAAACAACACAAAAACATGAGAGTGGGTCCCGCCCTCTGGGGATTTGCAGGGAGCTGATTTATAGGACCCGCCATGTGTCTATGCGGTTTTAATTTTTTTTCTTCTAAATAAGCGGTTCATTTAGAATTCTTGTTGCTATTGTTGCCAGGAAGATTGTAGAAGCATTTATGTTCTAAATGGAATCTATTGTTACAAGTTCGGAATTGGTCCAAACCCAGTTGAAATTGGAAAGAAACAACCCGATTTTTTCCACAACGTCACTTACCATAAAAATCGCTACAAGTTCAAAATATCTTCTTCTTTGGTCAAATGCCAACTATCCAATTCCTTTTTTTTTTAAGGATATTCAATCCATTGCTGAAGTTTCAGAAGGAAGTTTGCATCACCCAAACCCAAGCCCCTAATGGAACCATTGTTAGATATAACAACACCTCGTTATTCCTTATTCACTAGTGGAAAACGAGTTTTTTATGACCCACCTTTGAGACCCTCATTGACGGTAATTGGACCGTTGACCAAACAAAGGGTCTATGATTTAATAAAAACAAGGAAAATTTAATAGTCGGTTAAAAGCAGTCTCAGAATATTTATTATTTTAGCCTTCAAATGTGACACATTCCGCTAACGATGGTTAATGATGTATCTGTAGTTAGATGGACGGTTGGAGATGCTTGAGATTTGAGCCATTGACTGAGATGAGATAGATGGTTGGATCGTGAAGAAGAGACCTCGAGGATAAAGGTATCTTCTCCTTCTAGCTGCGCCTCATCTTTCTCCTCTTCACACTCACTACTCTTATCCATCTCTTCTCCAACTTCTTCATCTCCTTGCCAAGAGATGAACTTGCTGCAACTTCTACTTTTACCTCAGTCATCTCCATCTTCTAAACTACTTCTATTTCAACATCCTTTTTATCTTCATCTACAACTACCAAAATCTTATATTCGTTTTTTATCATCATAATCGGAAAACTCTAACTTTCTCCCTTGAAAATCAACAGGTTTAAACCTTAATTTTTCTTATCTCACCTGTCTTTACTATCATTCTCTGATTGTTTTTCTCTAATATCTGTTTTTGGAGATCTGCACTTCACTTCTGATTAATTTGTGGGTTTTCTTTGCAGATTGTTTAAGAGGTTGAACAAGATGTTTCTTACAAGGTGAGAAGAAGAAAACCCTTTATTTTTTAAATCTTTTGTTTATTTTCGAGGATTTCATATTTTTTTTTGGGATTTCTTTCTCTGCGTGGTGTTGAAATTGCTGATTTCTATTTTTGATCCTCGCAATTTTTGGTTTTTTAAGACAATAAGTTTTGTGTAATGTTTTTGGTTATAAACCATAATTCATATTCTAATTTTCTGATCTTTTTCACAGCAGTGCAGATCTAAGATACCATCACTACTGCTCAATCTCAGGTGATTCAATGTCCTCATTACTTATTGGTTGAAGATTTATATAGTTTCCATTTTTTTTATTGATTTTTTGCATTTCTTTGATCTGTGTTGCAGGTGGATTCTTAGTTTGCAGGACAATTTGGAGATGCTTGGTAACTTGTCCTTTGGACATTACTTCAAAACTCAATTTATCCGATTATCGAATTTAATCTTGCACAAAGTATGTCTATGATGACCAAGTATGAGTTTTTATTCCCTTTTTGTGGCTAGTCTGTTGCATAACATAATATTTAGATTGGTGAGAATCTTAGATTGTTGAGATTCGTAGTTCCGTCTACAGATTGGTAACATGAGGTTAAAAATTAAGAATCTCACTTCATTGTGCCTGTGATGTCGTGTTTGGAAGGAAGGAAGTTTCCATTAATTGTGTCGATTAACTCGATTTTGCCAATAATAATTTATAAATTGGAATTACGTTGAATATAGAACTAGCTTAGTATCCATTTTATAGGTACACGTTAAATGTTTATCTTCTCATTTTAGGAACCTCCCATTGAAATCATACAACGCTTTGTAGAAGTCCAGGGGTTTATCAATTACTTGGGCAATAACACAGTGGATTGAAGTTTTTACTTTGTATATGTGGTTATGGTTGAATGATGTATGCAGTAGCATTTTGGGGTTTAACAGTATTAGTGTGGCCTAAGCAAAGTCTCAGGTCTGATTGTAATGAAACAATACAAGTATATATGTTAGACTTAGGGAAACTAAAGTCGAATCATAAATGGTGTATGGGGTTGGCCCTGCTACATCATTTCAAGGCTTATGTCGCTAAAACTGGTGGTTTAAGTGTCTCCTGTTATTTTGCATGAGATCATTTTATATCTTCCTTAGTGTATATAGACATGTTATACTTATTTAGATGTTAGTTAGTTTTATTAGCGGTGTACTTTATTGGTATATAGGGCACACTTCCTCGCTAGTATGTCAATACATTAGGGGGAGTAGTTGTATTCCATGTTGTTTGTCATTCTTTGAGTAACTTAGTAACTTCCTCATATTTTGTGTCTTGCATAATCGTATATCCATATCTTCAAATCTTTATCTACTAACAGTGTATGTTCATATATATTCATATCTTTATCTACTTATTGTGCTAACTGTGTATATTTTCATATCTTTATTTAGGATATTCTCATATCTTTATATCTTTGTGTACAATCTTTTAGGATATTCTCATATATTCATGTCTCTGTGTACGATCTTTGTAATCATCTAATGTACATAATTTGTGTATCCAGTTACTATGCTGATGGATCCGCTTTCAACATCAGCTTTGTACACAATAATTCTTTACCAGAACACTTTGGAAATCCAAGCAGCAGCCTCTGTAAATATAGAAGTGTATATAGTTAAGTGTGTGTGTGTCTGCACCTTTTAAGTTTTGGCAATGATAATGTGCTTATTTCAGTACGGTTTAAACTGTGTATGCACATTCTCCATGCACATAACTCTCTGCACATTCTCCATTATTTGTTAAGACTTGCTTATAACTCTCTGTATATGCACATTCTCACTACACCATTTTCCTGATTATAAACAGAACCTACTTGTTACAAAACGGGGTTGTAACAACTATGTTTTGTTTCAAAACGACGCCTTATATTATTTATTTTGTAACGGCTTACTGCCTATTACGAATTTTAGGTTGTAACATCGGTCATAATAGGAGGAAGCCGTTACTGCGTAGAATTTCGTATCAGGAGATAACTATTACGGATTATTTGTAACTGGTCAGTCGTAACAGGGCGCAGCCGTTACTACGCGTATTTTTGAAATAGTTGACTGCAGTTAAATTTTTTATAACATAAAAAAAAATTACGTCAACTATTGACCTTTTGACCTGGACAATATTGACCATGGTTAGCACATTTTCAGCCAGAAATACGCTGAAATTCAAAATAACCTGCATCTTTCATTGCATCCATCCCACAGATTCTATCACACATATAACGATAACTTTTGTTCTTTCTACATTCAAATCTACAGACATTCAAGCATCTTGTAACTTAAAGAGAATCTCTAAGTTTTATTCTTTCTTGATAATTCCTAAATCGTAAGAGAACCTAAGTTTTATTCTTAAGGCATATGAGATAAAACTAACATAAACATGACTCACATGATAGTCTTTGCCTACTCATGCCCCAAACTACTGTATTTGAAGCTGAATTGGTGAAGTTGATGTAATCCAGTGCGACAACAACTACATGTATCTTCAGACGAAAGGTCTCTGTTTCATGCCCATTGCTCTCTTCCAAGAAAGAAGCAACATTAACCCAGACTCACCAGAGAGAAAGAAGCCATACTTCAGCAATACCATCTTCCTAACAACCGCAACCCACCTTGCGCCAATTCGAATGGTTATAGTTCTTCTCTTAATTGGAACACAGTGTTAAAGACAAAACACTATTAACAACGGTTTTAATAGAGGTGTTAAACAAGAAGATTCGAAAAATACAAGAGTATACAAAATTCATATTAGTTAGTATACAGAACTGGATTTCCCTTCGTTTTCTGACATTTTGGATTTTTGTTCTATATAAGATAAAAATAACAGTAGGGTGATACCCTATTGTTGGTCTTGAATCGATAATATAAAAAGCAATATGTATCAATACAAAAAGTGCATATTATATGAGGTTACCTTTATGCTTGTTAACATCTGTTGGCATTGCTCGATGTCCAGTCATTCTAGAAGGTGGGTGTAAAGTTAGATACTGATATATGTAATCAAAATAACGTCCTGCGACCCAATACCAAACCATATTAATATAAGCTTTGAAAATGCACTCATTATCACTCGCATAATCTTAAACATAAAAACAGGCAACTAAGATGCTGAGAAAGCTTCGTCAATACCTTCACGAGTAAACAAATCACGGAACATAGTATGGTCATTGATCAAATGTCAAAGAATTGAAGTAATGAAAGTACGACGTAAACTCCACCGGATGGGACTTGCACAAAACCATCTTAAGATAAAGCAAAGACAAGACATTAAACATCAGATCAAGTATGAAAACAACTCAACATAGACAAAAAACTTAATGGTGTATATTGTGCTAAGACCATACTTCAATAAGAGTGGATAACTTCCACTCACATAACTTGTTATATTTTTTCAGCATTTTTTCAGCTCTCTGCTTCAGAAATCATCTAATATACCTGTCAAATGGGCTTGTAGCAGAAGTACTAACTGTTCTGAAATCGTACTTGGCTGTAACACAAAACCATGCCACCATACTAATCTCACCTACTTGGAAGTATCCAATAACAAAAATAAAGAAAAGAAAATAGAACCATGCATGCTACAATGGAAGTATCCGATAACAGAAATAAAGAAAGGAAAAAAAAAACATGCTACAATGGATTTAGTATTATATGTACTGATGTACAAGCCTGCAGGATGCATTCGAAGTAGGACTGTATTTCAATGCCAGACTTATATCTTCATCCAGTTTATACTTGTGATAAAATTACAAGGAAAGATGTCAAACAAAGTTTTCTTGGACATATCCAGTTTATACCTATGATAGAATTACAAGGAAAGATATCAAGCAAAGTTTCCTGGACATAGTTTCTAAGAACTGGTAGAAAATCAAAACCTCCAAAAGCATACGTATATAGAACGATATTCAGAATATAAGACTAATTTTTGTCAGGTGTTACAGTTAGAAGTAATAGCAACCGAAAAAGTGAACATCTAACCATTTATATCTGTAGTCAGCAACCTCTCCAGCATAATGGCTTAACTGAAAAAAGCTTTGCCACGATCTCATCTGAAACAGGAGTTTGAACAAGTGCTGCTTAAGCTTGTTGGTCGTTGTCATATCCGTTCCATTTGGAAAAGTAGACTCATCGTCAAACTAGTGTAACAGACACAGTGGTTTCTGCATTACATATCAAAAGAAAATGAACATCATGTGAATATAAAATCATAGATCCATAATACATAGAAAACTTGCTCATTAAAACTGAAAATTCAAGTCTGAACATGTCCAAATGGGACATATTAGAAGTTATTACTTCAATGGGGCATTGATATACACATACCTTCTCAAAAAGATAGAGATAGTATTGGTTGTCTTCAAAGTCAACATTTGCCCAGTCAATTCCGTCATTCATATATTCCTGAAAGAAAATTATACGTTGGTAAGAAGTTATACCTGCTCATTGATTAGTATCAAGCTCAGCATTAATGCTCAGACTCCATTGGTTTCCACAATCCTCGAATAGAACAATTTCAAAGAGGGAAGCAATACATAAATATTAATAACAGAAGCACAGAATTGGAGACTGCCGCAAGTAAGATGTTTTTATTTATCCCTTATAGGAATTTAACCAACATTTTCTTTATAGAGTAACACTTCTTGGAATAAAAATAAAATAAAAACAAAAGTGGAACAACATTGCCATGTTATACTACCACAAAGCTTGTAATTGCGAACTCAGTGTATAACTTACTTCTGGAAATCCCTGCCAAAGAGTCCTTAGACAGTCAAACAAATGCATTTGATGATATTCGCCTTATAGGTTGACACTGGTGAATAGACATCATATAAGCCAAAGAACAATATGATGGAAACTAAAGCCAGGAATCGATCTACAAATATATATAAGGTTGTTCTGCAAAGGTGTGATAACCTCACCATGAATCCAACTTTTTTATCCAAACAAGAATGCCAATCTGCAGTAAGTCTCCTCACCCACTCCAAAGGCCACTTATGACCAATGAAAATCAACTCGGCAAGGGAACATATATAGATGTGTTTCCCTAGACGAACATGCCTTTTGATAGCTTCATCCATCACCTCCGGTCTACAAATACGTACAACAACATATTGTTTTGCTAGATTCTAATGAACATAAGAGAGTTCTTTCTTCCCCTCCTTCTCATATTTTATAATATGTAATGTAATAAATAAGAATGGGGAAAGAGTGCGTACATGTTTGTAGCACCAATCACAAAAACACCTTTCCGTTTGTCACCCCCGTTTAAACAACTTGTAAATTGTCTGAACCTTCCTCGATATTTGCAGATATAATAGAATACACAAAATAACAGACTGGCTCCAAAATATACTTAACCTGCATCAAAACGCTCTTAACCATTCTCCGTCCTCCTTCCATTGGTCAGTTTCCATGCTTTGGTGCTATTGCATCTACCTAAAAAGTGAAGCAACACCTTTTAAAAGTTGCAAAATCAAGAATATGTAAAATAAACTTCCCGGGCAATACACGAGGCAAAATGGAATATGTGGATTCAACAAAGTCCAATTCAAGGACCGACATCAAGTAATAATATAACCTTGAGTGATTCAATAAAACACGCAAAGTTAAGTTAACAGTATAAAGGTACCATTGTATGTCAGCCTTTGCCGCTTGTCGGTTAGGATTATTTCAATTTCAGATTCTACGATACAAGTTACTCTAAATGAATTATGTGCTAGATATATATGTCAGGTGTGATTACCAACTTAAGACATGAAACCTACAAGGTGGAAGAAAACTCTGCGTAGGACAAGTCCTAGCACAACTGAATATTGTTCGAACTGTCTACTCACTCTCTCCCACCCTTAGCCAGAAGTTCAGGGCCCTGATCACCATAAATAATATTATAGTTAGTAAAGTTTCATTATCAAATAGTACTGCAGATTGAGGTTCTAAGAAATCATCTCACCAAGTTAGGATTTCAAGTAACAAAAGATCATTCAACATTAGGAAACTAAGCCTAAACACAAATCCACCAAAACCCATAAATTAATCAAACCTAGATTTTCAAAACATGAATCAAACATCAAATTAACAAAATTACATAATAAATCTTAGCAAATCGACAGATCACACAAATCTGAGTAAAAAACCCCTAGATCAGAAACCCAAATCTCATAATTGATAGAAAAATTGAAAATCGAGTAAAACAAATCCCCAAATTAAAAAAACCTAGTTTAAAATCGAGTAACATGAAATACTCCTCTTATTTAAATTAAAGTTTGAGTTCTTAATGTATCTTCTTTTCAATTAAAAAAAGTTAGATTAGGTAAATGAAAATGATTAGATAATAGTGTTTCAATCCGCTTGTCAAAGAAAAAGATTAGGTAAAGGTACGAGACAACATGTGTTTATCACTCACGACCATGTTGTGGCTTCTCAAAAAGCACCTCGATAATGTTCAGCTCACAAGACACCCTGAAATTAAAGAGTTGTAAATAAACTAGAACACCATTATCCCGGTGGGGAGGGCCGACCGAAAGGAAACGCTGTTGCAATTGGACTGTAAAAGAAAATTTGTGCCTAAAGTGAAAGTATCACTTTTCCTGAAACGGAGGGAGTACATCGTTTTATTAGTTGCAATGGAAAATTAGTTGATGCATAAACCAAAATATGGCTACATAATGTGTAAAATGATTTGTTAGGGTCTGATTATCCAAAATTTGTGGTGTTTACACTTGGAATCTATTGGTCATGGAGAGACATTATAAACCCTTCTCCATTGGTAGTGGTTACAAACAGACAAGACTAAACTGTTAGATGCTCCTGCATCGTGTCCACCTCTTTCAGACAATCTTCCTATTCCATCGTAAACATGTTCAGGCAACGCTCCTCAATCATCTTCGACAAATCGTGATGCAAGTTAGTAGAGTGAAACAACACGAGCGTCGCTTTACTTATGTGGAAGTCATTCTTGGCCGCATCAGACCTCATCCAAAGGCCCTCAATGACATGATCCTCGGGGTTGATCACCATTGTCTTCGCACCTGTGCTGGAGTCCCTCAGAAAACAACGAAGAGAAGATACATAAGGGTAAGAAACAACAACATCCACAACTCTATCGCCTAGCACTTCCTTCATCACCTTGCAAAAGACACTGGAAATTCTCCTGCACTAATGTCCTCGCCTCATCCTCCATGCTCTTCTCCTACACCAATGTCATCGACTTATCCTGCACACTCTTCCAACCTTCCTTGGATGTACCCTCAAGTCTTGGTCTCTTACAAGCCCTGTCGCCATAATATTCGACAACCTCCCAGTCCAAAGTAGCTTTGCTGCTGCTTTCCTTGGCTGGCCCGTTAAGTCTTGGTCTCTTACAATCCCTGTCGCCATAATATTCGGCAACCTCCCATTCCAAATTAGCTTTGCAGGTACCTTCCTTGGATGGCCTGTTAAGTCTTGGTCTATTGACCTCAAAGCGACGGCATCGATCAACTGCTTCTGTTAAGGTATCGATTAAACTCCCAACCCTCCTCCACATCTGGGCTGAAGTTACACACAAGTTGCTTTCTTGGAGCACCTTCTTCCTGTTGTTCTCTAGTTCTTTGTAACATTCCTTCAATGAGAAAATAAACTGAGTAGTATCCAAGCAATAAAAATAAAATACAGTACATACAAATTTAAACAAGTTTACCTGAAAAAAAGATTTAGCATCACCATTCATCTCAGGACGCTGCTTCAAAGATAAAAGAACCTAATCAGTATCCAAGCAATAAAAAAAAATCATTACTTTCTAGATTCAACAAGTTTACCTTGAGGATTACTTCAGCATCAGCAGTTGAATGCGAGTCGACTTCATCATTCAGCAGTTTCTCTTACAGAGTTACTTTAATAAGATACTTATCCTTTGGGTTGAATTGGTTATAGTCTTCCATATTTTGAATGTCAAGAAACTTCTTAATAATTCCACGAATAGTATCTTTAATAGCCTTATTAAGTGATTCTAAAACTTTAACATGATCAAGATTATAGTCCTCCAGACGAGAATATTACACCTAAAGGAAGACAAGAAACATTTCTCAGTTTTACAGAAAATTCAAAAGACACCATATTGATTATTGAGTTTGAGTTATTACCCGCGAATTCCCCAGTTCTTGTTTGAGATCCTCATATTCATCTTCAGTTGTCACCAATTTATCAAGATAATAAACATACTTTGTCTGAGTGGTATCTAAATCTTCTGTCGTGTCCCATTTAAAATATTCCTTCACAATATTCATGATTTCTACCACAAAAATAAAACAAGCTTGATTAATATATATACAAACAACAAACGACAACAAAACATAAATCCAGTACAATCAAAGAAAACCCTAATTACCTAAGAATTGGACACATGGGATTATGATAGGAAAGCCCTATCAAAATTAGTTCCTTGAAAAAAAAGGATTACTATAATAATGCAACTTCAAAGATGCAGACTTTCTGCAGATTCACTAATTCCGAGACCGACTTCATATTTTGTTTCATGTATCAAACCAAGAAGATCCCAAACTAGCTCACCTCCCTAAACCATGAAATATGTATTTATTTATTTTAAAAGGACTATTGTATACAGAAATAAAAATTACCATCAGGAACCTCCAGCTTTTCTCTTCTAATACCTTGAAAAGATGCACCTGTTCCCGCAACGTTCAATGGAATTTATTAAGAATAATTATCAATCCAACTTAAATAAAAATTGCGGCAGGATATTGAACAAGGGCAAAAGAGAATTACCTCTTCTTCGTGATCATATCCTTCTCCTTCAGATCTGCTTAAATAAAAACTCATAAGTTCAATTTCATATTCTTTTTGTTTAGCACAATACTCCTCCTCCTCGTCCATGACTCCTCTTTCGTAACAGTGGGTGGCCGACAAAGATATCACTTTTTATACGCATGATTTTTCGTTGACAACACACTTATTTATAGGAAGAGGCTTAAGAAAGATGCACGGCCACCGCACTTAATTTTTCCTGTTTCGAGAATTCCAGCTTATGACGAAGTTGTCTACAGTCGAAGGAAACAACGATTCTGTCCATAATTTATGAATCCTATTATTGGGTTTAAATCCGTTTGGGATCCGGGGGCTTATAGGATATCTAACAACCTAAGTTTGGATATGGGGGACCTATTTTATATGAAAAGTCAAATTTACCCCTTGATCATTATTATACTAAAATCAAAACTAAATCAAATTTCGAAACCAAAACTAATTCACCAACACATTTTTTCCCTCTTCTTCTCAAAATCAAACAACAAAACCTATGATAAAAAAAATTCATAACATTTGTTTTTTCAAATCTTCATCGATTTTAAAAAATGTTTATTAAGGTTGATTCTCAATATGACAAGATCGGGACGATTTGGATTGAATTGCCATAGACTTGTTATGATTCTAATGTTTATGAAGGTGTTGAACCACAAATTGAAGATTGGAGATTCGGTGAATGAATCTGTCCAAACACCATTAAATCCTCTAGAATGCTAAGAATTCAAAAATCCACCATTTATTTTGCCTTAAAATTGGTTTAATAGGTAAGATTGAAGAATTTAGGGTTTAAGAAAACTGGTTATGGGCGGATAATAGCTAGGAGTTCTGTTCGACCTATCCGTAAATGGGTAGCAATGGTTGGGACTCAAAGAACTCCTAACCGTGAAGTAGCAATCACGGTTGAGACTTTTCTAGCCGTTAGTTGTTCTGTATCTGTAAAAAACAAGGAAATTTTCTTAAGATCGGCTAGGAATTCCTCACCGTAACTCTAGGGTCCTAGCCATTTGAAAAGACGAGGGTACCCAAATATACCTCAATCTAAAACTTTTCCACCTATAAGTTCTCTTACCGAAAGTGACTGTCTATAGACTGAGTCGAGACAATACAACGAATCGGTATTCACACTTTGTGTGATCGTCTATGGATACGAGATCGAGACAATACAACAATCAAAGTATGATTACTTGATAATAGGTTCAAACTTAACCAAACTCTATAGATCACTATCAAGTAATACAGAGTTAACGTTTGTGTAATTTACTTTAAATTATAATAACAACAATTATAATTGCGGAAAACAAAAGTAAAAGACATAGCAAGATTTTGTTAACGAGGAAATTGCAAATGCAGAAAAACCCCGGGACCTAGTCCAGAATTGAATACTCTCAGAATTAATACGCTATACAAAATCAAACCAACTTCGTATAGTTGAGACCAAGCAACAAAACATATAGTTCACCTAGTTTCTTCAGTATCCCTGCGCTTCCGACATTCAATAAGTGCACGCACTAGAACAATTCCTTTGGTTCGTATTCCAAACAGTAAAGGAACAACAAATCTGTTCGGTATCAACTCTATTCAATCCAGTGATATGAGTTAGACAAAGGCTCTTCTGTTTAATCCAATAAACTCCTTTGTCGGGTTTAGATTTATCTAACAAACAACTAACAAGTAGTCGATTTTAGATTTTGCAATCAATAATAGGATCTATCAAGATGCTAAATACTGATGCCGATCTACGCTACTAATCAATCAAATCTACCAAAAGATAAACCGATTATAGTTGGATCCTGACCGATCAAGTATTGTGCACACCAAATATTATGAACCCAAATCAGAAATCTTCTTTGTCTTCAAATCTTCTTAAATCTTCAATAAACACCTTCACACAACAACTTGAATCTCTTGTGATCAATCACGCACAGAACGGAGTCTGTTAACAATGGATTATCACAAGACGTCTTTAGATCTACAAACAGTTCTAAAGATCCCGTTGATACTTCGATCTAGTTTGAGTGAATCTTATATCAGAAGAGAAGATTCTCAAGAATAAACAAACTAGGTGCAATCAATGTTCAACAACCGTTAGTCAATCAAATCAAATCGAAAACTAATAATACTGCAATTATCTAGTTTCCCACCAACGGTACTCGTAGAGCTTCTTGATCCCACAGAAGTCTTTAAACGAGCGGCCATAAGAGATTTCTCCTAATTAGGGTACTTTCCTCTCCGAATAGACGGCTCCACCAGTAACAACACAACAAGGTAGTTTTGTTGGCTCTTAGGATAGATTACATGAAATGCAAACTTGGCTATTTATTGACCAAGGAAGTTTGGACACCAAGGAATTTCCAAAACCGAAATATTCTTAAGATATGCAATATATTTCCAAATCGGTTTTCATAATTCCTAGAAATGCTCTGTCCAAAAATAACCGAAATCCTACTAGAAAATCTCCAATTAATAAATGCACATTACCAATTTTTATTTTCCAGAGATATTGATGTGATTTTGAAGTTGTAGTAAAAATGATTCGAACTCTAAGAATTGTGAAGATTCGAGTTTTTAAATTTAATAAAAATTATATACAAAAATATTAACAAAGTGGGCGAGAGGTACTAGGGCTTAGGATTCCACCAAATTCATTTCTTAAGGTTCAAATAATAATTCTTTTAACAATTATAGCTCAATAAAAATATAAAATAAAGTGACTCATCAAATCACCTAAGCTAAGCATGACCCATCTAATCAAATGACAACTAATTAAATCAAATCATAATTTCAATTAAAATTAGTGCAAAGTCATGAAAAGAATTAAATATAATTACCCAAGTGTGAAATAAGGCTTCCTCCATCGCCCCAATTTTGGGGTTTAGCTCCTCATATTATAGACACTCTCAAAACATTTTTTATTTGCTCAAAAAGTGTTTACAATGGTGAAAATGGAGAAAATAGTGAAAAACAGGATTTTGTGACGCACAAAACTCGTCACAAAATGAACGATAAAAGATAAGTGCTGTAAACACTGTTCCGCAGTCGTTGAAAAGGAGTTGGGAACTGTCGCAATTAAGCGACAGTTTGCAACGACTTTCCTTTACAGGCTTTTGTTCTTCGTGTTCTTGATGTTCATCATCATCAGCAGCAGCAGAAACCGAGTTTTGTAAAACTCGGATTTCTTCTTCTCTGGCTCTCCTCAGCTCCCCAAACTCTCGACACCCCATCTATATGACCTGGGTAATCTATTTATACCCGAAAGATGCATCGAATCTCCTCCATAACTTCACAAATTCTCGGCAGTGAAAGAAAATATTTCCGGATATTTTTTTTCCTGTTTTAGCTCCGTACGCAGTTTACAGCTGAAAACTCTCCTTGTTTAACTCTTACACGCCTATAGCATTCTCCCAGCACATTCCAAACTCTCCCAGCATACTCCAGCAACAGCAGACGCGTGAATATCTTCTCCCTTTGCACGTACTCCCCTGTTTTGCTCCATGACACGATTCAGCCAATTCTGATCCAAACGAACACCCATACCAGCTTTCTATAGTCATATCACGTCTACCCACTAAGTTTCAGGGATTTAATCTCACTAAATCACGTCCAAACATCCGATCAAAATTCTGCCAGAGAAGAAATGGTTTTCCCGCCAAAATTTGTTTTTTTAATTTGAGAAGAAGATGTCCTCCCGCTATTCCTGCACGGGTGTCTCTTTAGCACTTGTCTTATGGGGTGCAAATCACCACTTTTCGAGCCAATTTTGCCGCAAGAGCTTATTCCCTAGAAAAGACTTAAAACAACTTTATTAGAAATAAAATGAGTCCTAGATAATGTAGTTATGGGTGAAAATGCGTCACACTTACGTGCTTATCAGATATGCATTTTAATTGCTGGTAATTAAAAGCATATAAAAATTAACAACCTTAATTAAAAGATTCTCAACTTATTTCGGTCCGGGATCTCCTTTAGCTATTAAGGAATATCTTTGAATAATAAAAGATAACAGTTACTGAACATGTTCAAAGTATGTCGACATCTTAATTCTTTGTAAATCCTCTTTCATATTTACAATCTTGGAACCGATTATACCACACTTCCAAACAAGTTTAGAACTGGTTCATCTGATTTCCAAGAACTATGTGATTGATCAAATCAACACACTAGTCATGGGTTTACGGTTCTACCAAACACAAGGATCGGTTCTACCTTAATATGGTTACTGGGACCGGTTACATCAGTTACCAAATTGGTCACATCAACTACCAGGACCGGTTACCATATTCTCATGGTATTACTTGTGATTGGTCACACCAGTTACCAGGATCGGTTACACCAATTACCAGGACCGGTTACACCAATTACAAGGATCGATTACTACTCTTTTGTGATCGGTCACACCAATTACTAGGATCGGTTACACCAATTACTAGGATCGGTCACACCAATTACAACTATCAATCATACCATCTTAGGTGATTACTTAGGATCGGTTACACTAATAAAAGTCATACCAATACATAAGTCAGGCATTGTGACTAGTTTTACCAAGATACATAACAAGTTATGATCGGTTCTACTAACTCACACATATTGGTAATCCAAAGATATGCAATGAATAACAATACCAATAAGCCTAGCGATTTCCTTTTCGATTCATAAAATAAGTTAATGAATGTACTTCCTTTAAACGAATGTACACATTGTTTCCTAGGACGAAATCTTCACCCATACCCATACACATAATCACAATAGCATTCATACGATTATAGTCGATGTCTTATATACGAAGTTCAAAGGATAAGCGTTATACTTCGTATTGTAATTCCTTAACACTATGTCTACTAGAGTATAATCATTCACAGCTTCGCAGTTATGTTTTCAATATAGCACGACTTGAAAGATATGTTGGGAATGAAACAGTTCAAGTCAAAATATTACTAACCTCAAGAGGAAGGATGATGTCGTCATTGTATCTCTTTACTTCTTCACATTCTTCAAGTCTTCGAGTGATACTTGTATGTCTCATTATCCTAATCTTTATAGCCTAACCTATACGAAGTTGTCTCTAGTACATAATCAAGCGACTCTTAAATTGAGTTTTGATTCACTAAAATACGACAACCAAACTTGACATACCAACGCTTGGTGGGTTCAACCGAGCTATGCTCTAACACCGTTCTATTAGTTTCCTATCTATTTTATGAATTTATGGTAAGGTCTTCCAGATTTACCAGCCGTGAAGTATTGTGGCGGTTGGGTTGGAAAGTTTTCCCAGACGTCAACTGACAAACGAATGAGTTTTGTATTGATTCTTAACCATTATGGTCTAAATGAAATTTTAGTGTTTCTCTATTCTTATATAATTGTGTCATTTTTAGGAACCAAGGAAAGGGAAAAACCATACATTTTTCATTGAAACGAAAAGGCATACATATTTCATAGCATAAACTTTAAAAAAAATATCATTACATTGCAAACATGGGTCTTAATAATAGTGGTCGAAATTAGCGTAGGTACTTTCTTCACAGACATGATAGCAACCATGAAGGTCAAACTTCTTCCCATAGCCTTCCTCATAATCAGCTTCGGCCATCTCCCACCGAAAAAAAAAACAATTCTAAGTTGGTATTACTTAAAACAATTTTTGATGGGCCAATTATTGACAAACTTACTCTTTGTGCACGTGACATATTGGGATTTTTTTCGTTTACGGCTTCCATTTCGTTTTTGAAAGCTTCCAATTGTGGAAAGAGCTGCTCGAATCTTTTCTTAATGAGTTTCATCGATCTTCCATTACGATTTCCGTCTAACGCCACAAAAACAATACGCACACGGTTCCAAAAAGAATCGGAGTTTTCCTCTATGTAAATGTTAACATCTTCGTGATGCTTTACTACCGTGAGTCATGCCCTGACGATTGCAACATTCTCTTCGGTAGTGTATGAAGTAACCATGTTTCTTCCTCTTTTTTTTGCAACAATTAGAGGTTGGAAGTTTGTGAGGGAGGGAGGGAGTTTTTGCAAAAATTCTTTGTTGGTGAAGGGTCATTTTATAGCAAATAATGACCCGACAACTAGTTTTTTTTCAAAAACTAGCTGTTCCTCAAAAAAATCAACGCATTAACTCATTGCAGTTGCAGATTTACGGCCGGGAAACATGAAAATACCAAGCCGTAAACTATTTCTCGGCTAGGTTGTTACCCTGACACAGCCGTATATCTGAACTTTTCCAGAACTTTCCCAACCGTTTTAAATGCTTCCTAGCCGTAAATTTATCTATGATACCTCTGTTCAGATTTACATCTAGGAAACATAAAAGACCAAGCCATAAATCTTATGTCGGCTGGTGTTTAACCCTGACCTAGCCGTATACTTTTTATTGGCTGGGACGCATTTAAAACAGATGGAAACGTTCTGGGAAAGTTCAGATTTACGGTTGTGTCAGGGTAACAACCCAGCCGAGAGATAGTTTACGGCTTGGTATTTCCATGTTTCCTGGCCATAAATCTGCAATTGCATTAAGTTAATGTGTTGAATTTTTTGAGGAATGACTAGTTTTTGAAAAAAGTAGCCGTTGGGTCATTCTTTGCTAAAAATGACCCTTCACCGACAAAGAATTTGTGCAAAACACCCTCTCTCACACATAAACTTCCAACCTATAATTATTGCAAAAAAGGAAGAAACATGGTTACTCCGTACACTACCGAAAAAGATATGAAAATCGTAAGAGCGGCGCTCACGGTAAGAAAGCATGACGAAAATCAAGGCATTAACGTGGGAGAAAGTGATGATTCTCAATGGAACCGTATATTTATGGTCTTTGTTGCCATAGATGGTAATGAAAATGGAAGATCAATGAACCAAATAAAGGAAAGGTTCAAGGAGATCTACCTAGAAACAGAAGTTTTTTGGGTGCAATTGGCACAGGTGAAGGCGATGAGTCCCGAAATGTCCTTTTTCAATATAGTGAGTATGTGCAAATGTTTTTTAATCAAGTAAGTTTTAAATAAAATATTAACTTAACCTTGATTTGTTTATTTAGGACGCCTTGGCTCTTGCCCGATACCAAGCTATTCGTCGCAAAGAATTTGAGCATGAGAAATGTTATTGGATCACGAAAGAGTTTATTGATATTTTCAACCAAGCTTGACTATTTAAGTGTATTACTCTATGTTTTATTTTTTGCATTTGGGTATAACTATTGAATGTAACGCGGCCTATCCAAATTATGTAATGGTAACATTATGAATTGATGAATGGAAAGTGAAAAGTTTGATGGAATACGACAACAAAATATACAAAACCAACCAAAGTAACGGCTGGGTAAACCAGCCATAAGTAGTCGTAATTATGGGAATCGCAACCAACGGCCAGAATATCCTGCCGTAACCTGTTAAATCCCAGCCGAAAAACTGATTTCCAAACCGATATTTGGTTTACGGTTTGGAAACTATAAGAACCCAGCCGATTTATGGTTTACGATTCGGTCGTGGTCCGTTATCCAAACCATATATCTGAGTTTTTTGTGTTCTTGCCAAAATGGCTAGATTATTTGTGATTAAAACCTGGCCGAAAATAATAAAAAAATTGAAACTATTCGTTTTTTATTTTAAGAAATTGAACAAACATAAAACTAAATAAACCAAAATGGTTTTTCATTCATTGAATCGGAAAAGCATGCATCTTTCATTACATTGATAGGATAGATCATAACATTTGAAATAAACCCTTATTCGTATCGGTCAAAATCATAGGTAGTATTTTCGAAGATGCGATAGCCATCATTTTGTTCAAACTCCTTCCCATGAACTGCCTCATATTGGCGGTGATCCCTCGACCACTATAGAAACAAATCCGTTATGTTAAATAGTGTTATTCAAAACGATTTCTAATGAAACAACTTATTAAAAAGTTACTCTTATCGCACCCGACATAGTGGGATTGGCTTCCTTTTGGACTTTCATTTCCTTTTTGAAAACTTCGCATTCTTCAAAGACTTTCTCGAATCTCTCCTTAACGATTGCCAAAGTTCTTCCATTACGATTTCCGTTTAGTGCAACAAAAACTATGAAAACATGGTTGCAAAAAGACATGGATGTTTGATCTATGTAAATGTATAGATATTCATCATGTTGTTTGACCGTCGCCCATGCTCTAACAATCGCATAATCTTCTTCATTGGTGTTGTGAGTCACCATAGTGTTTTTTATTCTTTTTTTGGATGAGAAATAGATGAGAATGAATATGAGAGCTTATAACTAGAATTTGGGTAAGGAAGAGATGATAGAATGGTCTCCTTTTATAGGGTTTAATGACATAACGTGTAATTTTTTGAAAACTAGTCGTTTAGTTTAAAAATAGAAGTCAACCAATGTATTAAATGCATTGGTTGAGAGTGTTCAGGCCAAAAATGGCTGGGTATCCCAGCCGTGTATTCCTTTTACGGTTGGGTTCGCAGCCGTGATTGAGACACATGTGACTCTGGATAAGTATTCGATCAGGAGTTTATCTTAACCCATCCGTAAATATTTATTACGGCCAGGATGTCGAACCGTAAATCCTTATAACGGCTTGGAAAAGATATATTCCGGGTCGTTATTGCATATTATGGATGGGACGACAATATTTTCCCAGCCGTAACCTGTAAAAAACTCAGTTTTTTTCTAGTTTCTAACGGATTTGAATCAATCAAAATTTCTAATGGGGTTGATTACAAGGTTTTCTAGACTAGTTTCAGGATAGGTTTCATCGGTTTTTCTTCAAAATTTTCAAAAAAGCTCATCAAAAATCATCCTTCTTCTTCTTCTAAATTAAAAACAAAAGAATTTAATTTTTTTTGATTCTCAAGAAATTAATCATTAGATTAGTCTAATCCATTTGTTAATCGTGATTAGTCTAATCTATTTGTTAATCGTGATTAGTCTAATCTATTTGTTAATCGTGATTAGTTTACTTAATCATCACAATTACCATTGATCAATTTGAGGGTATATTAGGTATTATGTAAAATATGAGGATAAGGGGTTATAAGAATTATTACTAATGACCTAGTGAAGCCCCCAAAAACCCATCTGGGGTGAAGCCCCACTAATTGGATTATAATTTATCCGAGAAGGGATCTATCGACCGTCCGCCCAGTCTCCCCATCATTGGGATAAATAAAGGATAGAGCTTGTCTCCTCACTCTACGCTGGGGCGTGTTAAGCATTTTCGAAAGGAAATTAGATTCATGAGCTAATCGGCTTTAAGGCCATGGATTGGTGCACAATTTTATCACTTTATAATAATTTTACTTACTACATTTCATGGTCATATACGTATTCGAAAGTGGTTTTATTGGGATGTATTAAATTGTCCCTTGGTTTTATAACAAAAGAGAAACTGAAACGAAAATTCAAGAATCCAATATCTATTCAGGCGTAGCTAGCCGTATGCACTTTACGGATGCAAAAGTGTTATTTTTACCCTTTGCATGTCATATATAAAAACTGGGTGCTATCACTAAATACTCTTTGTAAGAAATCTTAGAAAAGAGTATACTCGGACAAATTTTTCCTAAACGCCTTTGTTTTGTTTATTTTTATTAGCTAAGTAAATTTTTCCTCAATACGCTTACTACCCAGTTTGTCTCACCTCCACAACAGTTAAGGGCAATTCCTATGGTGATGTAGAAAACAAAATATATGTTGAGCCAGGTGGATGGGCAAACGTGATTTTGCACTATAGGAAAAGAAGTGGGCGGTTGATCATCAAGCGTCAGGACGAAGTGGAGCCGCTGGCATGTGTAGAAGAAACGCTGGCATGCGTGGTAAAACCGCTGGCGGGTGAACTAAGACCACGAACGACTACTTTTAAACAGTCACCGGAACGGCTAGTTTCTACCTCCATAAATACAGATCGAGTTTGATTTCACAAATTCACAACTATCTTTCATCCGATCAATCTTTTCTTAATTTCAATTGCTTTCGATTTTCAACCATGAATCCTGATTTTGGTTCTTTTGAGGAAGATATGGAGATGTATGAAATGTTGTATGTAGAAGAGGAAGACATGTATATGGATTTTTTGCGTCAAATGGATGAAGATGCAACTCAAGATAGAAGGAGGCGAAATTTTATGTTACAATTACAGACCGGGATCATACCAAACCCTTTAGAGCCATACGAAGTATGACTAGAAGATGGACGTGGCGAGGTTGACATTTTACCACGACAAGATGATGCATCATCTTGTCTGTGATGCCCTTAGATGTTATGGGCCCCACGCGCGATACACTGATGTATTCAACGAGTATATAGCCTTGGTCGACAGACCCGGGTAATCTCCGAAAATTTCATCGTGATGGGGATAGATCATTGCATCGATAATTCAATAAAACCAGACTCGATTACTAAGACTGTTGTTATGGAGCATCTGGCATTATGCCCATTTGGGCCGTTTAGGTGTATGCCTGAATTTTTGTTAGGATCCAACTCTCTCGAGGGCCCAATCTTCGTGACGTAGCATCTACCACCATGTCCTTCTGGGCAGACAGGTTTCGTGCTTGTATGTGATAGGGTCCAACTCTCTGATAACCCTCATGACACAACATCTAACATGTATCCCTTTTGGGTATTCAGGTGTATGCCCACATTCGTCAGGGTCACACTCTCTCGATGGCTATACCTTCAAAACGCGAACACGCTAAACCATCCTTTTGCAGGTATGCAAGTGCGGAATTTTCCCTTGCTCTGCGCCCCTCTAGGCAGGGATAGTGGGTATGCCACTTTAACGGCCTCGAACTGAGAGTGGTGTGTCTATTACCTGATCCATCATGAACGCAGCACGGAATGTGTCAAAGATTTACTTCTGCTTTAGGGAGGGTTATGTCTAGGCAGGCAAGCCTGCGTAAAACTTTTGCCACACTTTTATGGGATAATTAATTACGAGATAGTCTCTAGCCTACCCTGGACTTGTTCTAGGACAAAATGCTTTGGTTTTGGTTTTGTGTCTATTCCGATGAGGATTTTCAGCGACGACTCCGCATGGGCCGCAACTTGACGCAAAGGATTATTGCCGAGCTTTGTTAGGTATAACCTTTATTTAATTATCAGTATGATGCACGACATGTATGAGGCTTTAGTCCCGAACAAAAGGTCACTGCAGCCCTTCGTATACTATGTTAAAGGGTACCGTCGGATTTCACAGATGATTACATCCATATTGGGAAAACAACCTCCTTTAGGTATCTCAAATTGTTTTGCGGAAAAATTGTCGAGCATTTTGGTCCAACATTTTTAAGAAAGCCTACTCAGGAAGATGTTCAAAGAATAACTGCAGAAAACACCGCAAGGGGTTTTCCAGGAATTCTATATAGTCTTGACTGCATGCACGTGGAATGCGTGTCTGGTTGAATGGGTAGGCCAATATAAGGGTCATTATTCAAAACCAACTGTAATTTTGGAAGTTTTGGCTACTTATGATTGTTGGTTTTGGCATGTTTTTTTTTTTTGGACTCCCGGGTTCAAATAACCGTTTTGTATAAGTCACCACTGTTTGAAAATCTTAAGCATGGGATCGCGCCGCACTGTAATTTCACCATCAACGATCATGACTATACTCAGGGTTATTATCTAGCAGACAGAATCTATCCAGAATGGTCAACTATGGTTCAAGCTTATAGTCATATAGGTTTTGGACCGATGACTTCGAAGGATAACAAGTACTTTAACACCCAACAAATGAAATTAAAAAGGGATGTTGAACATGTTTTTGGCATACTGAAAAGGAAGTTCGCCATCATAGCTGGGCCGACACGCTTTTTTGATCTTCAAGAAATAATTTTTTTTATTCTGACTTGCATCATTCTGCATAACATGGTCATTGAAGAAACCAGACGTGACCCAACCTGGACTAGTTTTCCAAATGAAGATTTGAGGTCGAGGCTTGTGGTGCAGCATGGGAGTCCGACAAGAGAATATAGACTTGCTACTGACAGAATCCAAAACCGGTGACTCTATGGACAACTAAGATAAGATCTAACAGTAGATGGTGATTTTTTGACAAGGGAAAAACTTATAAAAATCGCCTCTAAACCTGCATTAGAGACATATCTATGGTTATATATGTACTAGGGCTTCACCCAGCTGAACTCTCAGTATTCTATATATGTTTATAAATATGTGTAAATTCCTGACCTGGCATCAGAATTATAGATTCGTACTTCTACATCATATTCCACAAGAGAATTGAGAATGCGTATCCAGCTAATAGCCATATCGGCCTCTAATATGCCTGCAAGATTTTAGAGCTTCACTCGGCTGAACTCTCATTATCTTATGTACGACCATATGAATTGTCATGCATTAGTCAGTCTACACTGATGGTGCAAATTATGAATATTCAAGATAAGCTACTACGCCATTTTGAATAAAAGTACTACCAGAAGCATATTATTTAGAACATTACTTCGAGTCGCAGAACTTCCACGGCTGAATTCTTCGAATATGTTTTGTATGCTATAAATAGAGTGTCGGCACCAACATAGCTGCGCTTCATAGCCAGGCCACCATGTGAACGCCACATAGCCCGTCCACCATGGGCACACCTCATGGCTAAGCCACCTAATGGCAACGCTCTATGGCCATGACTGCCTAGCCGCACATAGCCATGGCCACCAATTACTTGGCTAGGCTAATATGTATGACCATTGCCACCAACTTCTCAACTAGTTGGCCACGGGCCCCTTATCTATTGGCCTAGCCTAGCTATCCACGTCCCTCTTATCTCCTAGCTAGCCAACTAGCTAATCAGGCTACGACCTCTTTGTCTTCCTAGCTAGCCAACTAGCTAATCAGGTCACGGCCTCCTTGTCTTCCTAGTTAGCCAACTAGCTAACCATGGTCACGACCTCCCTGTCTTCAGGCCTGGCCATGGCCTACTTGGCTCCTAGTATGGCCTAGCCTAGCTTCCTAGCTAGCCAACTAGCTAGTCAGGCCACGGCCTCCCTATCTCCCGGTTTATCCTGGCCTATGGCTACCTTTCCCTAAGCCTAGCCTAGCCGGCCACCCTGCCGCTTAGTCACGACCTCCCCGTCTAAAGGCCTGGCTAACCATGGCCACAGTCTCCTTGCTAGCCGGCCTAGCCTGGCCTAATCACAGTAACAACCTCCCTATCCCCTAACATGGCATAACCATGCAATGGCCTCATAGACTCTTGGCCTAGCTAAGCTAGTAGACACGTCCTCCTTATCTTCAGGCCCAGCCTAGCCATGTCTCACCTAGACAAGCCATATGGCTACGACTTCCTTGCCTCTCGGCCTAGCCTAGCCATATGGCCACGGTGTTGCTCCAAGCCTATCACCCATGTCCATGCCGACTTGGCTGGCTATCGACTAGGTCGCGGACCGTGTCATGACTTGGCTAGCTATTAACATGGTACACTATGTTATCTACGTGTATTATTATGGCTAGCTGATTACAATGCCATCTTATGGAAAACTCATTATTAGTCACACGTAACCTTGGAGCCGAGTTGTCTCTTCAAGCTATGCCACTTCGACAAAGTCTGGCTAGCTTAGGCTATTACTCAGTCAAGTATATCGTGACAATCTAGACAAGACTAGAAATCAAATCCATGATTCCTACGAGAAATCAAAACATGTTACATGGGGGAATTACTTATGGGTATTGGTATGGTAGTTTACAACAACATGCGGCATGGAAACATCCCATGATAAGGAAGTTACAATAGTGGCAACGGTTGAGAGCAGTTAAAAGAAGTGGCTAAGTAATGGAATGATGATTTACGGTTTCCAAAAACTTCCCTAACATCATGGGCGTAACCATACATTGTCCCACTATCTCCATCTCTCCATAACCTCCACTACTTACGAGGAAACAGTGAGTGTTCCAACTATAAATAGACTACCTTGTCTATTCAGAAGACAGAACAAGCTTATCATTCCCAAGCTCTTCTTCTTCCATAGTTGAATAACCTCACACCCAATACAATCACCACTGATTTCCTCAACTTTCTTTGCTTTCCCTCCCCTAAGATCAACCCATTTTCTCTCTTTGTAACCGAAGCAAAACGTGAACGACCAACTTCTTGGTTTAGGCTCGTTTTGTATGATTTTGATTTTCGAACCTAAAGAAAGTACTTTGACAGTACATTGTTTTGCCTAAGAGCGATTTTTGGGTATTAACAATTGGCGACCACAGCCGGAGATCAACCTCTCGGTCACAAAATCATTTCTTCAACCATTTTAAGAAGAATGGTGGATCTTACATATAATTCAGTCATCAACCTCAATTCATAAGCACAAGCAGGCATGGCTACCACCAAGAAGGAGAACCTCGCATATATGAAGGCACACACGGAGCAGATGTTACCAGAACAACGCCAACTCCAGAAGGAGCCATCCAGGAATACCTCCAAGTCTACTGCTGGTGCTAACTCATCAAAGTATAACTCACAAGGATATACACCTCATAGAAACGTCACCATGGTAATCTCCAAGACTCCTTCATGTCTTTCTCCATTCGGGTCGTACCCCTGCTGAAAAATTATAAAAGCATCATAGTTAGCAAAAAATGGTTCAAGCATGGAGATTCAAGTACAAACCATAAAATTCATAAAACATGTCCATTAGAAACCTAAACATTCATTAAAAAGTGTTTTAGGACATGTCATGTAGTTTAGTAAGGTTACGGGTCGTTTTGCAAGAACTCCGTCAGAGACGTTTTTACACTGCCCTCTGGAAGAATTGAAACTGGTGCTAATTGGTGAAGAATATTGGAGTGATTCATATACCAAACGATTCTTATGGAAGTCTTATACAACATGCTAAAAGGGCACATCAATCCAATGAATGATCTATAAATTGCAGCCAAAACTCTCGACTACGTGACAGCTGAAAATCTACAGAATTCTTCCTGGAAAGTTCTGAATTCTCGGTGTCAGATGCTTTTCGCCCACCAAACGGACTCCGAATGAAGAAATTATTTGTGAAGAAGTTATATATTCCTCTTATCTAAAGAATGAGATGTCAACCACCTCATTCCGACATCGTACGAAGATTTTGCGGCCGTTTTGGCAAGAAGACACGAATCATAAATTTCCATCAAACCAATACACCAAGGTCACACTTACGATCAAGAAAGCAACAATAGGCGAGCTTCCAAAGACATAGAATCAAACAGGAGTTGCTTCACCGAAGAAAAAAAAGGAGAAGGAGAAGAAGAAATCTCACGGACATGAGTTATATTAAAGGGAGGAATCCTTCTTTTGGGCCATAATATCCGAGCAAATCCTTGCATGTTACCAGAGTTCGTGCTCATAGCCACCACACCTCCTCCCTTCCAAGGTTCATGCTCATAGCCACCATACCTCCTCCCTTCCAAGGTTCGTGCTCATAGCCACCACGCCTTCTCCCTGCCAAGGTTCGTGCCGTAGCCGCCGCCATGCCTTTTCCCTGCCAAGGTTCGTGCCCGTAGCTGCCTTCCTGCCATGATCCGTGTCAGTAGACGCCTCTCCATGCCAAGGTTCGTGTCAGTATCCGCCACGCATCTCCCTGCAAAGGTTCTTGCCCGTATCCCCAACTCCTCCCTGTCAAGGATTAGCCGTCAAAGGTTCATAGTTGTGGCCACTTCTTTTCCCATCCCGCCAAAGCTCGTGGTCGTGGACAGTTTTACTGGCTTACACGTCCAGCCAACCCCTTTGCTTCCATGAACGCCCATGCAGCTCCAGGAAACCTTCTTTGTTCCCACGACAATGCAGCCTCTTCTGATCACACCTGCTGCCAAGAACCATTGCTGCTCGTTTGTTGATACCAGCCAGAGATTCACCATAGCAACAACCACTACAGACAAAGGTAATCCATAATTCTCCATATTCTAGTCTCTCATGGAAGAAGTAATAGAGACACCGGAAGTACAGATGCAAGATGGTGAAATCTTTATCATGGTAAACGTCCACCGACCACACAAGATAGAACCATGTAAACTACACTTAGGGACTGAGGCTCTACACGGAATCCCTTCACTGTCAAAGCTCAGAAGACACGGTCAACCAAAAATTCATATCCACGACAAGGTCATCCACTCTTCAAAGGTGTAGCGTAAGGATATCATCACCTATCTGTCTGGAAGGCGCCTGCAATACTTTACGAGGCCGAGACGGATCCCAAGCCTACTTAGAGAAAAACCTCCAATAACTAAAGAGAAGTGCGATTGGGGACTGCTCACCACGGTCCGTCCCCGAAATCAATCAAAGATTCATGAGATAACTCCAGAGACGTGGCTGAAACATTTTTCTTGAAGACACCAGGGGGAGCCACGCTAGCAACATAACTCTCTCACCTCTACGTCTTCGTTATCCAGAATACTTCATCCATATGATGTTCCAAGCATCCCAGCATTGCATCCAGGAGAGTACAATAAGTTTGTATCAAATCCCAGAGGCGTGGATTCAAGGTGATACAATCAAAGTAAGCTACACTTGGGGACTTAATGCTACTTCAGTTTTAGAAGTTTAAACGTAGTCACCACCTTACCAGCGAATACAATAAAAGCACATCTTCTACGAGAAAATAGGCTCATGATAATTACACCCGAGGACTGCCAGCGCGGGATGCTTTCACGGCCCTCAACCAGATTCATACAATCCTTTATATGAGACCGGGATCAACAAGAATGATATGAATTCCAACCGGGGATTCCTCACAACCACCCATATCACGCAAGTTGAATTTGAGAAGACGTTTATTGATACTGGATCAGATGTCAACATCATCACTGTCAAAGCTTTATGAGCCATAGGAATTTATCGACATGAAGCCATACATGTGCCTGATCAAAGATCCTGAAGGAAGATCCAGAGATACTTATGGCCGTATCATCCTTGAGCAAAGCCAAATCCGACGCACCTCAGTTGCAGAAGTTACTATCAAGGGACCCGCCTGATGATCAACAGTAAAACAGAACTATCGTTCCCATGAATATTATGAGACTCTTCAACAAACAAGAAAGCTCGCATTGACTTAAGCACAACTACATACGAAGAATCACGTGAATCATACTTGGGGATTGAAGGTTTGCATAAGATCCCCTGATAGTCAAAAATCCTCCAGCTCATAGAAGATAGACAACCAGGGAGCCGCAAATTTTATGAGGATTCCTTGCCCTCCAAAAGTACGCCGCAGAGATATCTTCATGACCATGTCATCGGATATAGTATGCATCTACAACTCCTGATAAGACCGCATTTTATTCCAAAGTCGACTCAAAAATACAGCACTAGTAACCAAACAGAAGTGTAACTAGGGACTGCCCATCGCATCCCATTTCATACAACAATCCAAGATTCCGAAGATAGTTCAAAGGATGTCGCTTGGAACTAAGTCCTTGAAGACATGGTAGAATCACGTCGGTAACGGAACGCCTCTCAGCTCATCCACTTCACCCAACGCCTCTGTAAGATTTTGCCCATGCAAGCATTCCAAGCATATCATCATCGCAATCAGAAGGGCAAGAATAATCCTATGAGATAAAGAGCCAGAATAAACACAATTTCATTCCAGCCGATGCTCAAGAGTTTAAAGAACATTTTAATTGCAACTCAGCAGTCCAGACACCAACAAGGGTTTCAACTTCAATTTCATCTCTTACTCCAGCTTCGGCGCAACAGAAACGATAACAACATAAAAAGACATCAACCGGCATGTCTTTCCTTACCTGATCACATCCATGACATGGGGACTCCGCCTCTGTCACCGGAAATTTCGATCATAATGGTTAATTACGGAAAAGATGTTTCATCAATAATTATCAAGGCGATACCATTAATCTACAAGCAAAGACAAACAAGTACTTGCAGTCACAATACTAGTTTCGGCTATACAGCTTACAAGATGCTCTCGAAAGTTCAGAAAATCGGAAACCATCATTGAAGAACGGGACGATGCATCCTTAATAATAAATTTTGTCTATGTCTCTGCTACGACGTACTTAAAGGGCATATCAAGCAGATACACGGGCTAAGAGATATGGGTCTTTTACTGAAGTTCATGGAGTTTCAAGAATTACACGGGATTACAAACTGCAAATGTCCATGTATGGAAGACCGGACATACAAACTCCGAATCAGGTGATTCCTTTTGCATATGATAGCTTTATCCGTTATCTTCGAAGGTTGGGGTCAAACATCGAAAACCGACATCGTATGAAGACTCGAAGCCTCCTGGATCAAATGATGTGCAAATAAGGAAATTTATACTGGATTTGATAAACTCGGCAACAGGGAGACATCATCCACCTACAGGGTTCTCACCTACTCAAATGGACCATTATATAAGTACTCATAGTTGATAGGAAATAAAGTCGATGGATCTTCTATACTTTAAGAGGAGTTGACTTACTCAAATCTACCTCAAAAGAAAATGTTGGAGTTCAGCCTCATTCATAGCTCCAGTCTATCATTATCTCCTCATGATGGCTTTCTTTATTTCCAGTCTTGCTACAACGGGCTATGATTTCGGGGTCCATATTTTCATCACATTGCTGCTTCGCTGATGTTATTGCTAGTGCCTATCACTATATAATCAAATCCTAAGCACCGGAGTCTATTACTTGCTCACAAAAGAGTCTAATCCTAAATCCCAAGCCAAAGGCATTGCCGGAGGAGATAAAGCTAAGTAAGTGCTCTTTAACTGAGTCTTAAATTTCGAAAATCCTTTAGCGTCATTATCACCATCTAGTGCATACCACGGCTGAATTCCTCGAATATGTTTTGTATGCTACAAATAGAGTGTCGGCGCCAACATAGCTGCGCTTCATAGCCAGGCCACCATGTGAACGCCTCATAGCCAAGCCACCATGGGCACACCTCATGGCTAAGCCACTTAATGACAACGCTCTATGGCCATGACTGCCTAGCCGCGCATAGCCATGGCTACCAATTACTTGGCTAGGCTAATATGTATGACCACGGCCACCAATTTCTCAACTAGTTAGCCACGGGCCCCTTATCTCTTGTCCTATCCTAGCTAGCCACGTCCCTCTTATCTCCTATCTAGCCAACTAGCTAATCAGGCCACGACCTCCTTGTCTTCCTAGCTAGCCAACTAGCTAATAAGGCCACGGCCTCCTTGTCTTCCTAGTTAGCCAACTAGCTAACCATGGTCACGACCTCCCTGTCTTCAGGCCTGGACATGGCCTCCTTGGCTCTTAGTCTGGCCTAGACAAGCTTCCTAGCTAGCCAACTAGCTAGTCATGCCACGACCTCCCTATCCCCCGATTTGTCCTGGCCCACGGCTACCTTTCCCTAAGCCTATCCTAGCCGGCCACCCTGCCTCTTAGTCATGACCTCCCCGTCTAACGGCCTGGCTAACCATGTCCACAGTCTCTTTGCTAGCCGGCCTAGCCTGGCCTAATCACAGCAACGGCCTCCCTATCCCCTAGCATGGCATAACCATGCAACGGCCTCCTAGTCTCTTGGCCTAGCCAAGCTAGTAGACACGGCCTCCTTATCTTCAGGCCCGGCCTAACCATGTCTCACATAGACAAGACATATGGATACGACCTCCTTTCCTCTCGTCCTAGCCTAGCCATATGGCCACGGTGTTGCTCCAAGCCTAGCACCCATGTCCATGCCGACTTGGCTGGCTATCGACTAGGTCGCGGACCGTGTCATGACTTGGCTAGCTATTAACATGGTACACTATGTTATCTATGTGTATTATTATGGCTAGCTGATTACAATGCCATCTTATGGCAAACTCATTATTAGTCACACGTAACCTTGGAGTCGAGTTGTCTCTTCAAGCTATGCCACTTCGACAAAGTCTGGCTAGCTTAGGCTATTACTCAGTCAAGTATCTCGTGAAAATCTAGACAAGACTAGAAAACAAATCCATGATTCCTACGAGAAATCAAAACATGTTACATGGGGGAATTACTTATAGGTATTTGTCCGGTGGTTTACAACAACGTGCGGCATGGCAACATCCCATGATAAGGAAGTTACAAGTAGTTGCAACAGTTGAAAGCGGTTAAAAGAAGTGGCTAAGTAATGGAATGATGGTTTACGGTTTCCAGAAACTTCCCTAACATCATGGGCGTAACCATACCATTATCCCACTATCTCCATCTCTCCATCTCTTCACAGTGAGTGTTATAACTATAAATAGACTACCTTGTCTATTCAAAAGACAGAACTAGCTTCTCATTCCTAAGCTCTTCTTCTTCCATAGTTTAATAACCTCACACCCAATTCAATCCCCACCGATTTCCTCAACTTTCTTTGATTTCCCTCCCCTAAGATCAACCAATTTTCTCTTTTTGTAACCGAAGCAAAACGTGAACGACCAACTTCTTGGTTTAGGCTCGTTTTGTACGATTTTGATTTTCGAACCTAAAGAAAGTACTTTGACAGTACATTGTTTTTCCTAAGAGCGATTTTTGGGTATTAACACTAACTAAGCACCTTTGAGCTTTAAAAGGAGCAACAGACGATGGCAGGGGCGAGGCAGAGGCAAATAGATGTTATTTTTCAATTTAGTGTTGTTTATTTTAATTAATAAAGCTGTTTTTTTCCTTCTATTTAATGATTTTTATTTTCATGCAGTAAGGTTAAAATTAAAATTAAGGCAATTATATTAAAATTAATTTAACTAAACGATTACATTTAAATTATACATAACTACTAAACAAGAATTAAAATCAGTTATCAAGACGGTATTCAGCTTCGTATTCTTCCGAGGCATCATTTTCTTTTTCTTCCACATTCTCATACTGGCCAGTTTGTTGAGAGATTTGTTGTTCTGCCATATCCATTTTCTTATTCCATACAACAAGTTTTCGTGCATTCATTGTTTAAGTGTCCAAGGATGTTTATCTTAAAATCCATGTAGTGTAGTTCTCGCGAAAGACGATTTTTTTGAAGTTGCTTTATAGCAATCCCACGGTCCCTGGTTATATCTGCGTTTATCTTCATCTCGAATTCCTTGTGCTCATCATAGTTGAACTCGTTTGAACCTCCTTCTAATAATGCTCGTTGGGCTGTGTCTCTTGCTTCTTTTTCAGCTTTCTGACCCGCTCCTCTTCTTCTCTTGATGTTGGTGTTAACATCTAGATTGGAGTTGCGTTGTTCCTGACTACTTGGATACCGGGTATATGGAGATCCAGTTTCTTCATGTGAGGAAGCAGGCCCACCATTCTGAAAATCCTGCGAGATTGGACCATATGGTGATCTTGCAGGCATTTGATTACTTCTTGCAAGTATGGATTAAACTTTTTAACACCCTCAGAATGGTGAAACAGGTTTCATGTTGGAAACTCATTCTATGGGATCTTTGCCACTATTCTCGACATCTTCGTTCCACATCTGGTTCACCTTCACCAATTTTTTTTGTCGCGCCACATTTGTATGATCAAAGATACGTATTCACTAACGGATGCTGAAATTGTGTAAAAACGTTGAGACAACCCTTCGACATCATGATTATTGATGTTACCAGTTTTTTCACAATTTTTTTGTGAAATCTGTTAGAGCACTGCTAGTTCAAACTCGCAAGCGTTGCTATCTCAAGCTTGTTTGTCAAGTTTATGTGTCAAAACTATAAGTCTTGATTTATAGTCTACTTATAGCTATGTCTCGGATTAGGATATAATGTGTAGTTAAGCTTTAGACTTCACGGCGTTCATCGATTGAAGACGAAGATCTACTGAGAAACTTCATCAAAAAAAGGTATGTGGAGACTTAAACTTATCTATCACTCAGAAGTCTATTCTATTATATATCCTATTGAGACTAAGTCGTATAGCTATATATACTTTTACATTATACACATTTGATATTTCGACCTGAGTTTAACTCGCTTATATCTTTCTCGAAATATATGTTGTAAGCTTTTTGCTTTATCTACGTTCATCATTATTCTTGACGAGTATAGTTGGCAACAATTTATTTGTTGGAAACTAAATAATAAGTCAAAAGATGATCATGTGAAAACTTCCTTGAAACTTCTTACATGATTTGTGTGAGACAATCATTTGATGTCGACTCGGAATGTTTCGTATTGATCATCCGATCACTTAAAAATTACTTATAAGCTAATAGTTTGTGTGAGACAGCTATTGTCGTCTTCTAAAGATGTTTCAATGTTTGAAATGGGAGTTTAGAACAATTAACCATTGTATGGATATAGCACAGTATGCATACATATATGCAATCTGTTGTGGTATGATTCAGGTCAGGAAACCAAGTTTGCGTACCAGTATGCGAACGGTTCTACATGAGTTAGGTCCGGAACGACAGTATGCATACCGGTTTGCGAACTGTCGGACAAGACCAAAGTACGGAACTTAAGTTTGCGTACCCGGTTGCAAAATGAGTTGGTTAAAGTCCTAAATTCGGTTAAGTATGATTTCATACTCATGAACAAATACATTTATAAATTAAGGAATGTAATCTTTGAAAATCGTGGCTTAATGTTCATGAATTGATTCTTGAATAAGTACTTTGTACAATCATGAATCAAATCAGATTTTGTTTCAATTGTGTCTTGTATACTTCTATGAGAATATAAAAAATTGAACAACTCTATGAGTAACACAATTAGATTTATTTTATTATCATTTGATCTAGAAGTGTTAGATGAATGTATTTAATACAAAAGTGTTTATATGGCTAACTTCGGTTAACTGTTATTGAGCCAACTCAATATACACGTTTAGGTACGGTTACCCATATCTAAATGAACATATATTTCATTTGTGTGTGACAAGCTAAGACCATCTAACTATGGAGAGATATTGCTTTTGTTTTAAGAAAACTTAGCTTGAATCTTAAATCAGGTTTTCATCTAACGGTGAATATTGATTGCTTTGTTTTAAAGCTATCAAACCCTGATTTGAAGACTATATAAGGGAGAACTCTAGCAACTGTAAAACCTAATCCCCACACCTTCTGTGTGATACTAATTGCATACTAGAGTCAATTCTCCTTTAACCTAGGTTTTTCCTAAACCATTATAGGTTAACGACTTAAAGACTTCATTGGGATTCTGAAGCCAGACCCAATTATTTTCTCCGTAGTTACGTGTTCAGATCTTACTTGTTCAATTGTATTGAGTACTATCTTTTTTAATATTGGTTCGAGATTTATCTCCGATAGGTAAGATATAAAAAGTAATCACAAAGCTCTTCGTCTCATTCTTTGTGATTCAACAATAACTTGTTCAACTACAATATAATTAAGTTATTGTGAAGTGATTGATATTTCTAGGTTGTTCTTCGGGAATACAAGACCGGATTATCAACTGGTTCCTGTTCACCTTGATTTATCAAAAGACGGAACAAAAAATTCATAGGTATTTCCGTGGGAGACAGATTTATCTATTAGAATTGACTTTTCTGTGGGAGACAAATTTGTTTATAAAGTCTTCGACTTTGGGTCGTAGCAACTCTTAGTTGTGGGTGAGATCAGCTAAAGGAATCAAGTGCGTAGAGTCCAGTTGGGATTCAGAGATGTAAGGAATGCGACTGTACCTTAATCGGTGTGAGACATGGTTAGGGCTCAACTATATTCTAGTCCGAAGTTAACTTGTAGTAGGCTAGTGTCTGTAGCGGATTAATACAATGTGGTGTTCAAATCTGGACTAGGTCCCGGGGGTTTTCTGCATTTGCGATTTCCTCGTTGACAAAACTTCTGGTGTCTGTGTGTTATTTCTTTTCTGCATTATATTTGATTATATAATTGAAATATCACAGGTTGTGCGTAGTTCAATCAATTGGTAAATCCAACCTTTGGTTGCTGATTGAAATTGATTGACACTTGAACATTGGTCTTTGGTACCGTTCAAGTTGTTTCTCATAATAATCAGGCTCATGGATTCCTATCGGTTTGATTTGCTGATTACATTGAGAAACAGAGATACAACTCTTGGATATATTTCCTTGATTAGTCTGACTGTCTAGTTGATTCTCTTGGAATTATATTGGATTTAGTCCATACAGATTGTCGTACAAAATATTGGGTGTGGTTGTTAGACCCCCGCTTTTTCATTACCAAACCATATTTCCGAAATCTCCCTTAGAAAACTTCTATTATTAGTCTAGCACATTAACTAATAATATTTTCCAGAGGATATGCTTTCATTGCTGTTAATTAAAACATATATTATGAAAATCATAATTAAATACTTTTCAATATTTTGCTATGGAATCACCTTGAGTATCAAGGAATATCTTTGAACAATTAATGATAGGAGTTATTTACATGTTCAAATAATGTCGACATCTAGAAGTTTCTTACAAACCCTAATTCCAAGCTTCACACAGAACATAAAGAGATATGTGAATATTGGAAACTCGGTTTTTATCCTTGGGATCGGTTCTACCATGACTCACAATGTAAGTTTTGATCGGTTATACCATGCTTTCCAAACTAGGTTGTGACCGGTTACACCTTGGTTCCCAGAGGTAGCTTGTGATCGGTTACACCTTACTTCCCGAGTTAGCTTGTGATCGATTACACCTTGGTTCCCAAAGTAACTTGTGACCGATTAAACTAACTTCCCAAATTAGCTTGTGGTTGGTTATACCTTTCTTCCAAAAGGTAGCCTGTGACCGATTACAACTAACTTCCTAATGTAGCTTGTGACCGGTTACACCATGCTTCACAAAGATCAAACACGCACAGAACGGAGTCTATTAACAATGGATTATCACAAGATGTCTTTAGATCTAATAACAGTTCTAAGATCCCGTTGATACTTCGATCTAGTTTGAGTGAATCTTATATCAGAAGAGAAGATTCTCAAGCATAAACAAACTAGGTGCGATCAAAGTTTCAACAACCGTTAGTCAAACAAATCCATTGAAAACTAATAACATTGCAATTATCTAGTTTCCCACCAACGGTACTCGTAGAGCTTCTTGATCCCACACAAGTCTTTAAACGAGCGGTCGTAAGAGATTTCACCTAATTAGGATACTTTCCTCTCCGAATGGACGGCTCCACCGGAAACAACAAGAAATGAAGTTTGCCTGGCTCTAAGGATAGTTTGATAGAAATGCAAACTTAGATATTTATATACCAAGGATGTTTGGACACCAAGGGATTTCAAAAACCCAAAGATATTCTCAAGATATGCAATGAATGGCGAAATTCGGTTTTCCTAATTCCAATAAATGCTTGTCCAATATTTCCAAAATCTCTCAATAGAAAATCTCCAATTAGTAAATGCACATTACAAATTTTTATTCTTAATTGTTCTATCGTATTGAGTACTATCTTCTCTAAGATTTGCTCGAGATTTATCTCCGATAGGTAAGATATAAAAAGTAATCACAAAGCTCTTCGTCTCATTCTTTGTGATTTCACAATAACTTGTTGTACTACCATATAGTTAAGTTATTGTGAGGTGATTGATATTTCTAGGTTGTTCTTCGGGAATATAAGACCAGATTATCAATTGGTTCCTGTTTACCTTGATTTATCAAAAGACGAAACAAAACTTCATAGGTATTTCCGTGGGAGACAGATTTATCTATCAGAATAGACTTTTCAGTGGGAGACGGATTTGTTTATCAAGTCTTCGACTTTGGGTCGTAGAAACTCTAAGTTGTGGGTGAGATCAGTTAAGGGAATCAAGTGCGTAGAGTCCTGCTGTGATTCAGAGGCGTAAGGAACGCGAATGTACCTTAATCAGTGTGAGATTGTTTAGGGCTCAACTACATTAATTCCATTCCGAAGTTAACTTGTAGTAGGCTAGAGTCTATAGCGGCTTAATATAGTGTGGTGTTCAAAACTGGACTAGATCCCGGGTTTTTTTATGCATTTGGGGTTTCCTTGTTAACAAAACTTCTGGTGTTTGTGTTATTTATTTTCCGCATTATATTTGTTTATATAATTGAAATATCACAGGTTGTGCGTAGTTCAATCAATTGGTAAATCCAACCTTTGGTTGTTGATTGAAATTGATTTACACTTGAACATTGGTGTTTGGTACCGTTAAAGTTATTTCCCATATCAATCAGGCTCACAGATTTCTATATGTTCGATTGCAGATTTTATTGAGAAATTGAGATATAACTCTTGGATATGTTTCCTTGATTGAGTCTGACTATCTAGTTGATTCTCTTGGAATTATATTGGAGTTAGTCCATACAAATTGTCGAACGAAATATTGGGTGTGGTTGTTAGGCCCCCGCTTTTTAAAAATCTTTCCATAAAAAGTATTATTTTCTTGATAAATACCATTGATTTGATCTAATGTAAATAATACATAATTCCTACAAATTGATTCGTCTTCATCCATCGTATACTTGACACCATGAATTCTAGTGTTTTTTTTGTCATGATTGTTGTGTCTGTTGTTGTGTTTGTTGTAGCGATCGCTGCGATGAGGATGCCATATTTGTTAGAAATGAAATTTATAGAGATTTTTTCTGGTAGATTGAGTGTTTAAAATGAAGGAAAAGTGAGTATTGAGATGGTATGAAATTGTGCGGACTCATTTCAAACTCTGGCGTTTGAGGGTATCGACTTTGACGAAACCTTTTTCCTGTGGCACGCCTTGAGTCCATACGGTTGTTATTAGCTCATGCTTGTTTTCTTAAGGTTAAGCTGTTTCAAATGGACATTAAATCCGCATTCCTAAACGGAAAATTTAAAGGAAGAGATCTATGTCGCTCAACCTAAGGGTTTTGAAAACCCTGACTTCCCAGATCATGTCCTTAAGCTTAAAAAGGCATTATATGGGTTAAAACAAGCACCTCGTGCCTGGTTCGAAAAACTAACTACTTCTCTTCTTAGGAAAGGTTTTTCGAGAGGCAAAGCTGATAAAACCTTGTTTACCAAACGGAGTGGGAAAGATGTTGTCATTGCTCAAGTCTATGTAGATGATATCATCTACGGTTCAACTTCCGAAAAACTTGCAAAATATTTTCAAGTGTCTCTTGGCAAAGAGTTTGAAATGAGCAATGTTGGTGAATTAAAGTTCTTTTTAGGATTACAAATTCAGCAACATAAGGATGGAATTTACTTATCTCAGAAAAATATGCAAAGGATCTTGTCTTAAGGTTCGGTCTGGATAAGTCAACTCCAAAACTGACACCTATGCCCACCACTGGTAAACTACACAGAGATGAGAAATGAGTAAATGTGGATCAAAAACTGTATCGATCTATTATTGGTAGCCTTTTATATCTTACATCTACTAGACCTGATATTACATTTAGTGTTGGTTGTTGTGCTAGATTTCAGGCTAATCAAAAGGAATCTCATCTTGCAGCTGCAAAAAGGATTATACGATATGTTAATCACACAGTCGGGTATGGTCTATCTTACACTTTTGATACTAACACTGATCTTTCTGCCTATTCAGATGTTGATTGGGCAAGATGTGCGGTAGAAAAAAAGAGTACGTCAGGGGGTTTCTACTATGTAGGACTGAATCTTGTGGCATGGCACGGCAAGAAACAAAATTCACAATCCCTGTCCACATGTGAGGCAGAATATATTGTTGCCGGCTCATGTTGTACTCAACTTCTCTGGATGAAACAAATGCTTGCCGATTATGGAATTGATAACGGAATAATGAAGATCTTTTGTGACAACTCTAGTGCGATTCGAATCACAGAGAATCCCGTTGAACACTCAAGAACTAAGCACATTGATATAAGTTACCATTTTATTCGAGATCAATATAAAAATGGTATCATAAATATGGAATTTGTGCCTTTCGAACAACAATTGGCTGATATTCTTACCAAACCATTAGATACTGCTACATTTCAACACTTACGACAGTCTATTGGTGTTGTTTTGGTTCATTAGTCTTTGTAAAACTCTTGCCCCTGCACTTATCTCGATCTGTTGGGCAATTGAGTTTAGAATTCTGGTAAGTGTTGCTTCAAGTCTACATTTGTTTCAGTAAGTTGATTTTCTGTCAAGTGTCTTAGTGTAGTGTCCAAAGAAATCTTTCTTTTCTTGTGAAAGTAAGGTCGGTTTTGTTTGTTCTTTCGGGAATGACATTTAATGGGGGAGAGTTCTTAATTGAACTTGTGCATAATTGCCAAATCTTTGTAGGGAGTGCGACTGTGGAATATTATAGGGGTTATCTTGTATCTTTATAAACTCCTTGATGAATGCATTAAGCTTCGGCTATATGATTGCATCTAAAAAAGTTGATATGTACTTTCTTTTGGTCATGAAGTGTCTCCATGGAAATTTCATTAGGATCCCACTAGTTTTCGTACCTTTGCCAATTTTATTGACAAAAAGGAGGAGAATTAATGTGTAGTTCACACTACAAATACATATGTTTTTCGGATCATTATGTAAGGGGGAGTGGTTTTCATGTGAGATGAAGTATTGACTAAGGAGGAGTGATACATATCACCATAGTATTGTTGTCGAAGTTGTGATACAATTGAACTTTGATGTTGTGTAATAATACTATGACACTGTGTTACAGTGATTGAGAACTTTTGTTTTCTCATTGTTGTGGCTACGGATCTTCAACAACGATGATGCTGATTTGAATATCTTTGGAATCATTGGAGTACTTGGAAGTGACGAAGATTTTGAGTAATGTTGAAGAACCAAGGAGATCATGCATGTGGATGAGAAGCTGCAAAGTTTTTTTATTTTGTATTCCATATGTATTGTTAGTTTTGTCACTAAAATTGACAAAGGGGGAGATTGTTAGAGAACTGCTCGGTCGAACTCGCAAACGTTGCTATCTCAAGCTTGTTTGTCAAGTTTAGTTGCCAAAACTATAAGTCTTGATTTCTAGTCTACTTATAGCTAAGTCTCGGACTAGGATAGTAAGTGTAGTTGAGCTCTAGACTCCGCGGCGTTCATCACGCAAAGACGAAGAACTACTCAAGGAACTAGTGGGTCTTCATCGACAAAAAGGTATGTGGATCCTTGAACTTATCTATCACTCAAAAGTCTATCTATTCTATCTCCTATCTTGAGACAAAAGTCGTATTGCTATATAGACTTCGATTATACACATTTGCTATTTCGAGCCGAGTTTATATCGCTTATCTATTTCTCGAAATATGTGTTGGTAAGCTTTCGCTTTGGCCAAGTTCATCTTTACTCATGATGAAAGTCATGTTGGTTGTTTCAATCTCTTGAAAATCGCTTTGATGAAAAGTAGTGTGTGAATAACCGCTATATAACATCCTCTAAGAAGGTGTTTCAATGATTGAAATGAGAGTTTAGAATATATAACCTTGAATGGATATAAACATTGTATGTGAACTCATACTGTGTAAGTCCAAAATCCTTGAACCAAAGAATGCGTACTTTACTGGTTTAGGATGTCTGGAGATAAGTCCGCGTACTGCCAGAAGTTCACATCCCGTGAATTTCTGCTGGAGTTTGAGAACTGAAAACAAGCTCAATCCGGGTACTTAAGTATGCGTACCGGTATGCGTACTTGAGTGGGTTATTTTCTAAAAACGGTTTATTTATGAATTAAACATTTATATATATTAAGGAATGCAATCTTTGTAAACCGTGGCTATAATGTTCATGAATCGATTCGAGAGAATCAAAATCGTTTTTGCTTTGATTATGTCTTATATACTTCTATGAGATCTAAGCAATTGAATAACTCACTAACTAGTTCTTTTGAGTCATTTAAACTAGTTATGGTGAAGATGAATAAAGTTAATATGAAAGTGCTCATATGGCTAACCATTGGTTAACTATTGTTGAACCAACTAGGTGTACACGTTTAGGTACAGTTACTCAAACCAAAATGAAGTATATTTCATTTGTGTATAACAGACTAAGATTCGATCTAACGGTTGAAAGATATTAGCTTGAATCTAATCAGGTTTTCATCTAATGGTGAATATTGAATGCTTTGTTACCAAGGTAACTTAGATTGCAAACCCTGATTTGGAGACTATATAAAGGAGAACTCTAGCAACTGGGAAACCTAATCCCCACACCTCCTGTGTGATACTAGTTGTATAAGCTAGAGTCGATTCTCCTTTAACCTTAGGTTTCTATCGAGACCCTGTAGGTTAACGACTTAAAGACTTCATTGGGATTGTGAAGCCAGGCCCAACTATTTTCTCTGTAGTTGCGTGATCTGATCTTGCTGTTTGTATCGTATTTGAGTACAATCGTAAGATTGGCTTGAGATTGATTTCTACGATAGGCAAGATAAAAAGTAGTCACAAACATCTTCGTCTCATCGTTTGTGATTCCACAATATCTTGTTTCGCTAGTCGATTAAGATTATTATGAGGTGATTGATAATTCTAGGATGTTCATCGGGAATATAAGTCCGGGTTATCGATTGGTTCCTGTTCACCTTGATTTATCAAAAGACTGGACAAAACTCATAGGTATTTATGTGGGAGACAAATTTATTTATTCCTGTAGACTTTTCTGTGTGATACAGATTTGTTTATTAAAGTCTTCGACTTTGGGTCGTAGCAACTCTTAGTTGTGGGTGAGATCATCTAAGGGAATCAAGTGCGTAGTATCCTGCTGGGATTAGAGACGTAAGGAGCGCAACTGTACCTTGGATCAGCGTGAGATTGATTGGGGTTCAACTACAGTCCAGATCGAAGTTAGTTTGTAGTAGGCTAGTGTCTGTAGCGGCTTAATACAGTGTGTGTTCAATCTGGACTAGGTCCCGGGGTTTTTCTGCATTTTCGGTTTCCTCGTTAACAAAACTTCTGGTGTCTGTGTTATTTCTTTTCCACATTATATTTTGTTATATAATTGAAATATCACAGGTTGTGCGTTGAATCGAACAATTGGTAAATCCAACCTTTGGTTGTTGATTGAAATTGATTGATCCTTGAACATTGGTCTTTGGTACCGTTCAAGTAATTTCTCTTGTATTCAATCAGGCTCGCAGATTTCTATTTGTTTGAGTAAGGATTGAATTGAGAAATTGAGATATAACTCTTTGATATACTTTTTATTAAGATTGAGTCTGACTGTCTAGTTGATTCTCTTAAAAGTATATTGGAGTTAGTCCATACAGATTGCTAAGCGAAATATTGGGTGAGGTTGTTAGACCCCCGCTTTTTCAAAATTTTGTACAAATTCATTGTAATTAGCTAGATTTGATGGATTTATTTCAAAATTGAAAATCATCATCATTCATCATTTTTTAATTCAGTCGAATTTCTAGTTTTTACAGATCGTTTTTGATTATTGAATTGAAATTGACAACGAATACAACAGCAAAGTTTGGATTTGAATGAAAATTGAAGAAAAAAGCTTCACAAATGATCAAATTTAGATGAAATTAAAAATAAAATTGATAAAAAAAAAAGAGGACCATGAAAGTGTGACGGACAAAATCCATTTAGTCACCATATAGAAGGCCTCCTAAAGTCGACCAATAAATGAAAAATAATTCAGGGCCTCTTAAAGAAATCCCGAAGTTCATGCTAACCCTACATGTATTTAAAGGAAAAGAATCCTAAGAAACTCCTGCCACACAACGTTTCCGCTAACTTCGCTGCGAGAAAACGTGCAGCAAGTTAAAATACGACATGACTTACAAGACCTGTGACAGTTAAATATATAACGTACCTAGGTGACAACACGTGTCACAGATTAATGGTGACAACACGTGTTACAATTAAACTTGTAAAGTCACGAGATCATGGTTTCAAAGGCCTGAAGGACCAACTATTTGTTTTTTCTGGCCACTGGAGAATTATTTTGCGTTCATATACCTACGGTTACGCATGGTATGGGTCCGCTCGAGTTTTACACACGGCTCATGTTTTATGTCTATTTGCTATGCATGACAATGTAAATTTTAGGTGGAGTGCTAATTCTCCACCAAGTTGTATCTCTTCAAACCTCAATTTCATCGAGGTAGTCGAATAAAGTTCGGGGCTTGCTTAAAGCCCTTTTTCTTAAAAAAGAAGAAGAAGATAATCGTGGTTTTTATAGCTTCAAAACCGGTGATTATAGATTTTCCTAATTAGATTTTTTAGAGCATTGCTCGGTCGAACTCGCAAGCGTTGCTATCTCAAGCTTGTTTGTCAAGTTTAGTTGCCAAAACTATAAGTCTTGATTTTTAGTCTACTTATAGCTAAGTCTCGGATTAGGATAGTAATTGTAGTTGAGCTTTAGACTCCACGACGTTCATCTAATGAAGACGAAGAACTACTCAAGGGAACTTGTGGAACTTCATCAACCAAAAGGTATGTGGAGACTTGAACTTATCTATCACTCAAAAGTCTATCTATTCTATCCCCTATCTTGAGACAAAATTCGTATTGCTATATAGACTTCAATTATACACATTTGCTATTTCGAGCCGAGTTTATCTTGCTTATATATTTCTCGAAATATGTGTTGGTAAGCTTTCGTTGTAGCCAAGTTCATCTTTACTCGTGACGAAAGTCATATTGATTATTTCAATAACTTGAAAATCGCTTTGATGAAAATAGTTTTTGGATAACAACTATTTTAACATCCTCTAAGAAAGTTCAATGATTGAAATGAGAGTTTAGAACAAGTAATCATGTTTGGATATAAACATAGTGTGTTCTCACATTTGTATAAAAGTCCAAAACCGGGAACCTAAAGTATGCGTACCCGTATGCGTACTGGCGGTTGTTAGAAATCCGAGTAAGTATGCGTACCCGTACGCATACTGGCGGAAGTTCACATCCATGAATTTCTGCTGGAGTTTGAAAGTAAAAAACAAACTCAATCCGGGTACTTAAGTATGCGTACCCGTTTGCATACTTAAGGAGGTTACTTTCTAAAATCGGTTTGTTCATGAACTAAAATATTTATATAATAAGGAATGCAATCTTTGCAAACCGTGGCTATAATGTTCATGAATCGATTCGAGTGAATCAAAATCGTTTTTGCTTTGATTGTGTCTTATATACTTCTATGAGATCTAAGCAATTGAACAACTCTCTAACTAGTTCTTTTGAGTCATTTTAACTAGTTATGGTGAAGATGAATAAGGTTGATATGAAAGTGCTCATATGGCTAACCATTGGTTAACTATTGTTGAACCAACTAGGTGTACATGTTTAGGTACGGTTACTCAAACCAAAATGAAGTAAATTTCATTTGTGTATAACAAGCTAAGATTCGATCTAACGGTTGAAAGATATTATCTTGAATCTAATCAGGTTTTCATCTAACGACGAATATTGAATGCTTTGTTACCAAGGTAACTTAGATTGCAAACCCTGATTTGGAGACTATATAAAGGAGAACTTTAGCAACTGGGAAACCTAATCCCCACACCTCTTGTGTGATACTAGTTGTATAAGATAGAGTCAATTTTCCTTTAACCTTAGGTTTCTATCGAGACTCTGTAGGTTAACGACTTAAAGACTTCATTGGGATTGTGAAGCCAAACCCAACTATTTTCTCTGTAGTTGCGTGATATGATCTTGTTGTTTTCTATCGTGATTGAGTACAATCGTAAGATTGGCTTGATATTTATATCTCCAATAGGTAAGATTGAAAAGTAGTCACAAACATCTTCGTCTCATCGTTTGTGATTCCAAAATATCTTGTTTCGTTAATCGATTAAGATTATTGTGAGGTGATTGATAATACTAGGCTGTTCTTCGGGAATATAAGTCAGGGTTATCGATTGGTTCCTGTTCACCTTGATTTATCAAAAGACGGAACAAAAACTCGTAGGTATTTCTGTGGGAGATAGATTTATCTATTCCAATAGACTTTTCTGTGTGAGAAAGATTTATTTATCAAGTCGTCGACTTTGGGACGTAGCAACTCTTAGTTGTGGGTGAGATCAGCTAAGGGAATCAAGTGCATAGTATCTTGCTGGGATCAGAGACGTAAGGAGCGCAACTGTACCTTGAATCAGTGTGAGATTTATTAGGGTTCAACTACAGTCCAGACCGAAGTTAGCTTTTTAGTAGGCTAGTGTCTGTAGCGGCTTAATACATTGTGGTGTTCAAATCTGGACTAGGTCCCGGGGTTTTCTGCATTTGCAGTTTCCTCGTTAACAAAACTTCTGGTGTCTGTGTTATTTCTTTTCTGCATTATATTTTGTTATATAATTGAAATATCACAGGTTGTGCGTTGAATTGATCAATTGGTAAATCCAACCTTTGGTTGTTGATTGAAATTGATTGATCCTTGAACATTGGTCTTTGGTACCGTTCAAGTAATTTTTCTTGTCTTCAACCAGGCTCGCAAATTCTTATTTGTTTGTTTGCGGATTGAGTCGAGAAATTTAGATATAACTCTTTGATATACTTTTCTTAAGATTGAGACTAACTTTCTAGTTGATTCGCTTGAAAGTATATTGGAGTTAGTCCATATAGATTGCTAAGCGAAATATTGGGTGAGGTTGTTATACCCCCGTTTTTTCAATTGTCTTATGAAATGGGATAAGTCACACAAAAATAATTATGGTCAATTTATACTTGAGCAGCCTTGTCATCACAAAAGATAATGTGATGAAATTTTATGCAACCTCATGTTCTCAAGCTAAAATATTGAGGCTGCATTCATTATTACAGTTAAGTAGTAATGGGATGAGTGGAACACTCACCGCTTGTGTTACTTGGTGACTTTCTAAGGAAATATGTGCAATAAATAAAAAGACGAATAGAACAGAAATAATAAGTGATCATTACATACAAAGCAACAATTAAAATCAAAAGAGATTTATTTTTTCTTCTTAGTTCGGGGTAATAAATATTACAAAGTTCTAGGATATAAGAAAATTAAACTAATACTTGTTGGGGTTATTTGGTGTTTGGTATTTCCCTTTTGTCCAACATTAGTGTTTGGTCTAACATTTGTCCAACTTAGTGTTTGGTACTTGAAATTGACGTTGACCGTAATTGACTGTTATTGACCTGAATTTAATTATTTTATAAAATAAATAAAATTGAGTTTACAATTTTATCCCTGAAGTTGGCTTGAGATCCAACGGCTTTACTAAAACCACTAATCCTATGGTCATGATTAAATGTCCCTTTGACCTAACTCTCTACCCCTTTTCTTCCACCTCCACCCCATTGATGAGTATGCAAATACCTTCATCGATGAAGAAAACAATACAAATATATTACACAATCAAACAAGTACAATAGAACTCTTTTAATTAATACTCGATTATTTAATAAACTCTCTTAAATAATATTTTTAGCCGATTCCGAGTCGGGGACAACGTGCCAAATTAATAATTCACTAAAATTATAAGATAATACATTTTTTATTACCTATGTAGACCCCATATGAAATATAAATTAATAATGCGTTATTTATATATATATATATTCAATACATTAATGATTTATGAAGAATTTTTGAAAAATGATTTAATTGTCTTCTCTAATTTTTGAAGAATTTTTGGTGTTGTTTTCTCATAGCTCAGCAAGAAATTATTTAATGTGATTGCCGCTTTAATAGCCTCATTTCGTGAAAGGGCTCTATTGTAGAATTTTCATCATCTTCTTCCATATATTTATCAGCTCCCATAACACTCTCGATTATTTCTTCATCAATCAAGAACTGTGTAACTTCATTTTCTTCTGGATAATTTAGGACATCTTCGACAGTCATTGAATTGCGATGGCCCAACTTCGCAAGTCTTGAGTTTTTAAAAATATGATTTGATATTGATATTGTATTTATATAGAAAATATAAAAGATATGATATGGTATTGTGTTTGTATAGAAACTAATTATTTGCTATGAAATATCTATAAGTTAATAAAGTATTTAGTGGGGAAGCAGCGGCAGTTGCTGATGAGTTGTTGGCGTCAATTACTGGGGTTGTCAATCTTTGGTTGGCAGGCAAATGCCCTAGTGTTTTAGGCGAATACATTGTTAGTGCACCTCTCACGCTTCTTCTCAAACCCATAGGCGGACTCAGGCCTATTGCAGTTGGTACTATTTGACATCGTTTAGTCTCTAAGGTGGCTACCTTTTCCATCGGCAAGGATATGACATCTTATTTAGGGGATCATCAATTTGGGGTTGGTGTGCCGGTTGGGGGTGAGGGTATTTTACATGCTGTAAATGGGATGTTGGAGTTGAAAGGTCATTAAGATAAGTTGTCAATGTTGCTTATTGACTTCTCTAATGCGTTCAACATGGTGAGTAGATCTCATCTCCTTAAGGAGGTCCGTCTTCAGTGTCCAGGTATTTCTCGGTGGGTTGAATTTTGTTATGCCAAGCCTGCTAGGCTCTACTATGACCAATATATTTTGTCTTCTGCTCTCGGTGTTCAACAAGGAGACCCTCTTGCTCCCCTTTTGTTTGCTCTTACACTTCATCCGCTTGTGAAGTCTATTGCAACTCGTTGTATGCTTGATTTTCATGCCTGGTATCTTGATGATGGTACGATTATTGGTGATACGATTGAGGTGGCCAAGGCTTTGAGTATTATAGAAGCTGAAGGGCCGGGTAGGGGGCATCTTAATATTAAGAAAACTGAAGTCTTTTGGCCTTCAATTGATCCTCGAAGTTTAGATGAAGGTGTTTTCCCCAGTGATATTGGTAGGCCTAGTAATGGTGTTAAGCTTTTAGGGGGTCCTGTGAGTCTGGACTTGAATTTTATGAGTGACATGGTGTTGAGCAGGGTGAACAAGACTGTTCAACTAATGACCGCTATCAAGAAACTCAAAGACCCTCAAAGTGAGATGTTGTTACTTCGTAATTGCGTCGGTGTGTCCAGATTATATTTTGCAATGCGAACCACCAATCCTGCTGCTCTACAACAGGCGACCGATCTTTTCGATGACCATTTACTTAAGTATTTGAGTCTTTTAATCACGGGAGATGGAGCAGGTTTTGGTCCTTTGCAGCAGTGACTGGCCACCTTGACTATCAAAGATGGTGGCCTTGGCATTTACACTATGGAAGACACTCGCACTTATTGTTATCTTGCCTCTCAGAGTCAGACTACTTCAGTGCGTAAGGTGATACTTGGTAGCTTATTCTCAACAGACAATGGTTTTGCGTATCAGTTGGCTCTTCAGAACTTCATTCAGGTATGTGGAGTTCCTTCTTCTTATTGCGTCGATGATACTCCCCCCCCCCCCCCCTTCCATGCACTCCCTGGCAGTCACTTATTTTGATGCAGTTAAGAAGCAAATCCCATACCAATTTTCTATGTTTGCAAGAGATTTCATTCTATGGCAGTGTAACCATGTTAAGCATGCACAATATTATTTGTTGGTTGTACCAATTAGTGGGCTTAATCAATGCCTTGGGCCTAGACAGTTCAGAGATGTTCTTTGTTATCGCCTTGGCATCCCGCTATTTGTTGAGAATGGACTATGCTCAAGTTATAACAGATCTATGGATATCGGACCACGCGCTTCATTGTGCTAAGGATGTTGGAAGTAAATTCCGAGACCTTGTACGTGATGTAATCGCTGACATTTGTTACAGAGCTGGTGTGCCTACACGTAAGGAAGTTTCTCTTGGATTTCTGTCGGATGATGGCAAAGATTTACGACCTGCTGATATACTTGTTCTTAATTGGGAAAATGGTCAAGATGTTTGCATGGATGTCACAGGTGTCTCGCCCTTCACTGGTGAGGGTACCCGCTCTTTTTTCCCAGGTAAAGCCATTTCTAGTGTTGTTTCGCGTAAACGCACTAAATACTTGGACAAGTGTGTATCATATGGTTACGGTCTGGGTGTTCTAGCTTTCTCTACCTTAGGGGAACTCGGTGAAGATACTTTGTGTTTTTTCAAACATCTTAAGAATTGGTTGGTTAGCAACGACGCTAGTAGTGGTTTTGGTAGTTTTATTTTTCATAGATTAGGTATTGCTATTCAAAAAGGAGTTGGAGCCCAGCTTGTTGCTAGGTTACCAACCAAAGTTGTTCCTAAAACTGCATAAACAATCAGTCTATGGAATTGTTTTTTATATTTTTATTTTATTTTTGTATAAATTTAAGAGTCTGTTAGGCGATTAATATCTCGCTTAATTAATAAATTTTGATGGTCCCGACAACATTAATTTATAGAGTTTCTACTGTAGAGTCAAAATTCATCCATTAGACAATCAAACAATTGAATGGTACAAACTTGTCAAAACCAATAAAAAAAACCATTTCACAAATTTCAATCTTAGTTGATGTCAGATTTTTTGTTTAATTTTCACATCTTCACATGTTCAAAAATCTGACCAATTCAAACTGAAAACCAACACAAGACCTATCTTCCTAACTTAAGAAAATACCATCTAATCTCTTCCTTGACTTCCTGTTTTAATGGCAACAGACTTTTGGTGCAGAACTGATCATTCGGGCTTTTACTTAAACAACTATGGGTGTTACAATTAATTAAAAAAGTTAAAGCATATATGATTCTTTCCTAGCTCATTTTCTGCATTTCGTTTGATTCAGACAATTACCCAAGTCCTAAATTCGACCAAAATTTTAATGATTCATGACCATTTGCCTTCAATATCAATCGCAGCGAACTATTCTAATGACTCAGATTCCTAGATCCATAACTTCAATTAGTATTTATCTCAGAATCATCTGATTTAATGCTGAAATCATTAACGACGTCTTGATTTTCACTTCGATGGGTTGTTTCTTCAATGGGTTTGTCTAATTTTTACTTGTTGTTAATCACATGATTTGAAAAGATTGAATTTGGGGAAGAACACGATTTAGACTTAGGTTCTTCAATTGCTATAATGACGTTAAACTACTACATTGATATCTTCTGTAATGATTTAGAGTAGTAGAAATTTACATATAATATCTTTTAATTAAGAAAAAGAAGAGAACATTTTATTTTATTTTTTGAAACAGGGAAAGAAGAAAATGGTCGCTGATTTGGTGAAGGAAAAGGATGAAGATCGTAAACGTGATTTTAGGATTAATGTATAAAGAAATATTGGTGGTTGTCCACGTACACTTAAAATCAAAGATTTAGATAAAATAACAAAAAATTATTGATTTTATTAAATTAGAAATAAAGCTAACTTGGTCAACTACGGTCAACGTCAATTTCAAGTACCAAACACTAAGTTGGACAAATGTTAGACCAAACACTAATGTTAGACAAAACGTAAATACCAAACACCAAATATCCCTACTTGTTGTTGAGACTAAGTGTTTAGGTATACTTCTCTAGTGGACCATGATCTCCTCTCGAGTTACCGTAATTTCTTTCTCTTTCAAGAAACTCATACATGTGACATATAACGTCCTAATCTATATTGGTACAAGGAACATATTATATTTTTATAAACGAAGGCCTTCAACAACGCTAATGATCCCCCTCAACAACTGGCAAGAGCCAGATTGGAGGCACAAACCAGTACATAGTAGACTTATGTTTTTTTGCCCATTGAGCAAGCTCATGAGCAACAAAATTACATAATCTAGGTTTAAAAGTAAAAATACAAGCTTCTAACTTAAAAGAAAATAACTGAACATCTTTAAAGATCGCGTCTGTTCTAGTATTATATTGGTACAAGGAACATAAACAATGATGAGACAAACAAGCATACAATCCACAATTTACAAAAGAAAAGTGAATCCACAATTAAGGTTAACTCCGTTTGAAAAATAAAATAAAATAAATCTTAGCTTGTATTCGAGAAAGATCGATTCAATATATTACTAATTTGATCAAAGTAGAAGAACTAAAAATTTCCCTTGGAAGAAAAAATAAAAATAAAACTTGGTTCTACCAATAGAAAATTAAAACGGTTGAAAGATATTTACGTGTTGCAAAAAAGCTTAAAACGTAAAATAACCAAATAGGTAATCAAATCTCGATTAAATTTTGATTGGATGTAAAATAAGATCAAGGAAATAAGAATAGAGAAATAGGTAAAAAAAAATAGTGATTGTTAGAGCACTGCTCGGTCGAACTCGCAAGCATTGCTATCTCAAGCTTGTTTGTCAAGTTTAGTTGAACAAAACTATATACTTGATTTATAATCTACTTATAGCTATGTCTCGAATTAGGATAGAATGTGTAGTTGAGCTTTAGATTTCACGGCGTTCACCAATTGAAGACGAAGATATACTGAGGAGCTTGGAGGAACTTCATCAACAAAAGGTATGTGGAGACTACAACTTATCTATCACTCAGAGGTTTATTCTATTCTATCTTAAAATGAGACTAAGTCGTATAGATGTATAGACTTTTACATTATACACATTTGATATTTCGAGCCGAGTTTATCTCGCTTATCTATTTCTCGAAATATGTGTTGGAAGCTTTTTGCTTTAACTATGTTCATCATATTTTTGACGAGTTTAGTTGGAAACAAAACTCGTTGGAAACTAAATATCAAGTCAAAATATGATCATGTGAAAATTACCTTGAACATCTTATATAATTTGTATGAGACAGTCATTTGATGTTAACTTGGGAAGTTTCGTATTGATCATTCGATCACTTGCAAATTACTTGAAGCTAATGGTATGTGTGAGATTACCATTGTCGTCTTCTAAGGATCTTTCAATGATTGAAATGAGAGTTTAGAACAATTACCTATGTCTGGATACAACACGGTATGCATACATATCATGCGAACTGTATTGGTATAATTCAGGTCCGGGAACCTTGTTTGCGTACCTAGTATGCGAACGGTTTTACCTGAGAAGGTCCGGGAACCTTGTTTGCATACCTAGTATGCGAACAGTTTTACCTGAGTTGGGTCCGAGACGGCTGTTTGCGAACGGCTTGACAGGAAAAGGTCCAGATCTGTTGTTTGCGTACCTGGTTGGCGAACTCAGTGGTTAAGTTCTAAAATCGGTTATGTATGATTCTCATACTCATGAAATAAAACATTTATGAATTAAGGAATGCAATCTTTGCAAACCGTGGCTTAATGTTCATGAATTGATTCTTGTATAAGTACTTTGTACGATTACGAATCAATCTGATTTTTTTTTTAATTTGTTCATATATATTTCTATGAGATAGTGAACAATTGAACAACACTATTTGAAACAAAATTAGATTCATTTGATTATCTTTCAAGATTGATTAATCATAATATTTGATCTAGATGTGTTAGATGAATATGGTTAAGATAAAAGTGTTCATATGGCTAACTCCGGTTAACTGTTATTGAGCCAACTCAATATACACGTTTAGGTACATTTCATTTGTGTGTAACAAGCTAAGACCATCTAACGGTGGAGATTGATTGCTTAATTTCTAAGCAGACTTAGCTTGAATCTTAAATCAGGATTTCATCTAACACTGAATATTGAATGCTTTGATACTAAGCTATCTTAGCTTTGATTGTAAGTAACCCTAATTTGAAAGGCTATATAAGGGAGAACTCTAGCAACTGGAAAACCTAATCCCGACACTTTCCTGTGTCCTAGTTGCAAACTAGAGTCCATTCTCCTTTAACCTAGGTTTTCCGAAAACCATTATAGGTTAACGACTTGAAGACTTCATTTGGGATTCGTGAAGCCAGATCCAACTATTTTCTCTGTAGTTGCGTATTCTGATCTTACTTGCTCTATCATATTGAGTTTTATCTACTCTAAGATTCACTCGATATTACTTTTTTTGTTAATCAGTTGGGTTATTGTGAGGTGATTGATATTTCTAGGCTCTTCGGGAGTATAAGACCAGATTATCAATTGTTTATGTTCACCTTGATTTCTATCAAAAAACGGAACAAAAACCAAATAAAGAATAGGCATATCTGTGGGAGACAGATTTGTTTATAAGTCTTCGACTTTGGGTTGTAGCAATTCTTAGTGGTGGGTGAGATCAGCTAAGGGAATCAAGTGCGCAGAATCCGGCGTGGTTCTAGAGGCGTAAGGAACGCGACTATACCTTAATCAGTGTGAGACTTGGTTAGGGCTCAACTACATTCCAGTACGAAGTTAACTTGTAGTAGGCTAGTGTTTGTAGCGGGTTAATACAGTGTGGTGTTCAAAGCTGGACTAGGTCCCGGGGGTTTTCTGCATTTGCAGTTTCCTCGTTAACAAAATTTCTGGTGTATGTGTTATTTCTTTTCCGCATTATATTTCTTTTTATAATTGAAATATCACAGGTTGTGCATAGTTCACTCAATTGATAAATCCGACCTTGTTTGTTGGATATAACTTGATTGACACTTGGGCATTGGTCTTTGGTACCGTCCAAGTTATTTCTCATATCAATCAGGCTCACGGATTTCTATCTGTTCGATTTGCTGATTGCATTGAGTAATAGAGATAAAGCTCTTTGATATATCTCCTTATTGAGCTCACTTTTAAGTTGGTGCTCTCGGAATTATATTGGAGTTTAGTCCATACAGATTGCCGAACGAATTATTGGGTGTGGTTGTTATACCCCCGCTTTTTCAGTGAGGGAGGAAAAATTGAAAAGACTTTAACCAGTTGTCATGATCCCCCCCCCCCACCACCACACACACAATCCACACCCCACACACACCCCTTCCTTTATTCTCTCTAGTGAGGAGGAAAGATTGAGATATGGTACACAATACGTTTATTTAGACTTTGAGTTATAATATACTATGATGTAAGGGTATGATTTTGTAAATTTAATGGCCAATATAAATCGGTTTTAACCGATAGATTCGGTGTGATTCCTAGGGTAAACCAAAATCGAACAGAGATAAGCCCATTTTAAGTAATAAAATGAATCACGGATTACCATCTAGCTAATGGTTTGGATTGATTTTTGATATAATTAGTTCGTTTGGCTCGGGTTTCTCGTTTTTTTTGTACAACCCTATCTATAGCTTCATTGTAGCTAAGCCAGGGACACCATAAAAGTAACCCCCACTCCCCACTTATAAGCACGTAAATGCGACACAATTATACCCATATTTACACTAGTTAGAACTCGTTATTGGATTAACAATGTTGCTTTAGGAAGTTTGCAGGAATGACAAACAAATCTGAAACGGTACAATAAAATGATAAATGGGAGCTAAATTGGCGGTGGTGGTAAAAATAATTAATGTGGCCAAAAGCACCAAAAGGAATCAGAATACATTTGGGGCGTAATAACAAAATCTAAAGATGTTTCTCTCATGTAAAAATGCTTGAGATGGCAGTATGGATTGTGGTGTAACAGGAGCTAGTTAAATGGGAGAAAAATTGGGAGGAAGTATGTTGCTTTAATGTTGGTTAATGGGATTAATATTGATCCTGTTTGTTGGTGCCACGTGACATAATGAGATTTTGGAATCAAAATTTAGTGGCAGCAGTAAAGCATGTGGAATGGATACAAGAATTTTGTTTGAAGGTGGTGGGAAGGCTTGGCTGTCCACATGTGAGCTTGGAATGGTACTAGGTTGTTTAAGAGAAGGTTGTTTAAGAGAAATTAAGTATGGGTGAAATGGACACCAAAAAAATAGCAACAATGAATTCGGATTCATTCTGGTTTAAACTTAAAAAATAGCGAGGGTGAAACTGGATGCATCCTGATGTAAATTAAAAATAAGAAAAAGTATTTGAAAATGAGTAGGATGAAACTGTTTACATCCTAGCTATTTTTACATTCTCGTCCATTTAAACAGTATCAAATTTTACATGTCTTTTTCACCTAGAAATTGTTATTATTGGGTTAATTGACCAATTTTGTGGTTGTTTAACTAAAGTAGTTGCACATGACCGATGCATAGTGGTGCAGAACACCAGAGATATTTACGGCTAGTCAAACAAGAGGAAACGTTTGTACTCCAGTTTAAGTGGATGGGACCGAACGGTACGTTGTCTGCACGTGAGTTTTGGTAGATCTACTAAGCTTCATCTGCCCAAACAGAGCTTGGGACCATTGACAATTCTTTGGGAGAGATGGGGTTTACAACCTACCCGAGCAACAGATAAAGGTTTTTTTTTTCGGCTTTTGGTCGGCTACTGTCTGGGTACTGAGAGGAGGTTCCGTCTGGAGGAGATTGCTTTGACGGCCATTGGAGGAGCATAAAACAAGAGGGGAAGAATACGACTATTACCGGGTGATGACGGTGATAGCGGTTTATGATCTCTTACTCTTTTAGTTTATTTGTATGGATTTTGAGAAATCCATACAAATGTTTTGCTAAGCTTTGTACCTAGGATTTATGGAGAAAACTACTTCGAGTATTAGGCCAGATGAATTGTTTTGAAACTATTTTGGGTTTAGGATATAAGAAATGAATCTTCAATTCCTTAATTATTTTTATTAATTCTATTAGATTATATGTTGTTGCTCCACCGGCTTTGTAAAGCCTAAATGCATAACTATTTTTTGTTTCACAATTTTATTTTTTATAGTATTTGGTAATCCATGTTTAGGTTAAATCATTTGATGGGTTATGTTTAGACGATACAAATAGTGATTGCGAACTTATAATTATTTTTCAATAATTTGCTTGCCATTATAATTTGATAGGCCATGCTTAGTACATTTTGATGGGTTATACTTAGGAGATGGGAGTTCATTATTGAAAATTATACCAATAATAGGTGTTGTAATAGAACAAAGATTTAAACATAGATTTGGAATTTGAATTCTTTTTGGTGCAAAATTATAAATAGTAGTGGAATCCATAGACCATGGTTACCGACTCTTTCTCATCGCATTTAATTAATTTTATTTTGTTTTGGTTCATTTTAAATCCTTAATTCTAAAAATCCCAAAATATCATTTCTGGTTAGTCGGTCAGGATATTGGTTACGGTATTTTCTGCCGCTCTCAGTGGGTTCGACCCGTACTTGCCTCTGTCTACTAGTTAGACACCGTGCGGTAGCGATTATTACGTATAGGGTTTTCCTAAATCCTATCACCCAGCCCACCCCCACCCCTTTCGGTTAACTTATAAATACGAAAACTTAGTTACAGTCAGCATAGTAGAATACGGAAACTAAGTTTCCGTCCTAGAGGTATAAACCTCTTTAAGAAGCGTAAATTTGTACTCTTGCCCTTTCTCTTCTTCCTTCCTTCTCTTATAATCTATTATTTTCCCTCTCTTCTATCTATCGCCCCCTTTGATTCTCAAGTATGTGATAGATCGAATTTTGGCGCAATATTTGAAAGGTTTGTTCTCCAATAGAAGACGTTTTTATTATATCCTTCAATTTCGATCTTCATATCTACAAAATCAAGAAAGATTAGTAATTTTCACTGAGCCTTTAACACTTTTTGGGGGTCTCCTAAGTAATTTTCTTCGGGGTTGCAAAACGTCACTTTTCTAGCCAATTCTCCGCAAAAGTTCATTTCTACAAACACACATACAAAGATATAAAATAACCAAATAAATACAAAATCGAGTACTAACAATACACACGGAATTGAGATCAAATCATACACAAAAATATGTCTATCATTAATCCAGTTAGTTGTTCCTCTAAGAAGCAACCAACAGTTTCAAGATCTTTTACAGAGGATGTGTACATGTCTCTGGATTCTACAGCAGCTGAAGTTTTGTGGCATTATCACCTTTTCAAGGTTTTTCATGTATTTTTTGTCTGACTCACCTACTATTTCTTGTGACAATTAAAGCTCAGTTGCCTTTGCTTCTAACCCTGCGTTACATAGTTGGTAGGCTTAGAAGAGTACCTACAATGATAACTGCAAGTGCACAGTGTCCTAATGTAACACAGGGCAAGCACAGGTCGATCCCCAGGGACAAGGTGGGTGTAAGTTGAAGCTACGGTCTTACTACTACTGATTTCTAACAAGAAGTAACCAAAAGAGGGGGGTTTTGTTTGTCGATACGGCTAGATAATGGTAGTGACTGAAATAACAAAAACAAAAGAAAAGAGTAATCTAACAAGCAGATAAATAGGCTGCTAGGGCAGTCGAATCCACCTCTTAACCTATACTAAGTCAATTTAGTTTCAATACTACTCTTGTCCCTTGTATAGACATCGGTGAACTTCTAGGCCCCGCCGACTATCCAGATAGCAGTGAAGATTCTAGTCTGCTGCACATCAAAGAGTGGTTTCAGGAGGAAGGTTTAGTATCACTAAGATAATTATCTAATTCTAGTATTAGCTTCCCTCTCACAAAACAACTAACCGCAGATCAATCACTTAGATGAGTAAACAACCCTGATATGGATATCGCAACTAAGGTGTCCCTCCGAAGTACTAACTGTCTACTTAAAGCACAACTAGTCAAAGGATCGAACAACAATCAGTTAAGCATGAGTTGCAGCACAATCAACATAGTGATGTTCTAACTACAATGGATATATGACATACACTGTGAAAGCAAAATGCTGAAGTGCTCAGATTATATTTATCCAAAACATT